>ML776990.1:65344-80622 GCA_009831015.1 Picea engelmannii
ATCAACAAAGAAGACAACTACATCAAGGAATTGATGAATACCTCAGTATTCACTAAAGAAAAACTATTAGATTTTAATAATGATGTTATAATTGCATTTGAAGTGATTAGTATGGAACTAGCAAATGGTCTATATATTGAAGTTACTAAGGATGTTCTTGACCATATTGAATACACAGTTATGTTCACTTTTGAAGAGTTGGAGAAACTTCAAAAAAAGATATGTTGCTACTACAAAAGTTAGATCAATCCAACCATGAAGAGCATGAACAAAAGATTCAGCTAGAAAAAAAAATAAAAATCAAAAGATTGAACACTGAAGTTGCTAATCTAACAGAAGAAATGGAAGAATTAAAGACTTGTGACAATAAAATAAAAGAAGTACTAGAAGAGACAGAAGAAATGGTCATTTGTCTAAAAACTCAACTCGAAGAAACTAAGAAAAATGAAGAAGCCCATAAGATCCAATTAACTAAAAGAGAAGAATCATGTCACATGTTGGAATTGGAAATTATTAACGTCAAAAAGATAAATGCAAGTAATAATGACTCTCTAATGACTCAAATTGAAGAATCTAAGAAAAATGAAGAAGCACATAAGATCCAATTAACTAAAAAGGAAGAATTGTGCCATAGGTTGGAATTGGAAGCCATCAACTTCAAAAGGATTCAGTTAGAAAAGAAGGAAGAAATCAAAAGATTGAAGAATGAAGTTGTTGATCTAACAAAATATATAGAAGAGTTAAATAATTGTGAAAAAACTAATAAATGCACAAAAGTATTGGATGATATAGAAGAAATAGTCATCAATCTAAAGACTCAACTTGAAGGAGCTAAGGAAATAGGAGAAGCCTTGAAGATTCAATTGACTAAAAAAGAAGAAACATGTCACTTGTTGGAAATGGAAGTTATCAACCTCAAAAAGAAGAATGAAAAGACAAAAGCAACTGTCAAATTCCAGAACAACTCAACTATTCTAGATAGGATCTGGAATAGTCAAAGACCAACTGATGACAAAACTGTTCTTGGATACAATAATAAAGGAGAACGTGGCAAATGGAATACCATTCAAAAACATGATAAAGGATAATATTACTCAAAAGAAAAAGGTACAGTCACAAACCTAAAACAAACCATGAACTTTGTCAAGGAAGGAAGCTATAAAAGTAGAAAATAAGAAAGATATCAAAAGACATACTTCTCATGTCACAATAGACTCAAGTATGCAAACACCTTCAATGGTTATTGATTTTCTTGTAATAGCTTTGGTCACAAAGCATTGGAATGCAGGAGTCCTGAAAAGAAAAATTTAGGAAGGTCCAATCACTTAATAAGATGTTGGAGATGCAATTATGTTGGCCACATAGCAAAGTTTTGTTATGCAATGAGATGTTACAACTGTGATAGGTTTGGTCACAAATCCCAAAACTGTAAAAAATCAAGAAGTCATTCCATGAGAAATAATTTATACAATTCATGAAGAAAATCTAATGAAGGTTAGAAGAAAAGAAGAAATGACAAGTCTCAAAGAACAAATCTAGAAAAGAAAGATCCTACAAACAAAATATCTCATGAAAAGGTATGGAGAAAAAAATATGAAATAGAAAGCAAGAGAGATGATCCGGCACTTGAAAATGAAGAAGTTTCACTTACACAAAATAGTGATGAATCTTCAATAGCATATCAACAAAAAGAATTGAGCAGTGAAAATCTTGGAAGTTTTCCAATATTATTTTCATGAACTACTAAATTTCCCCTCAACAGAAAATATGAATAAAAGGAAGGAGAAAGGATTTTACAACATGATTTGGTGTAGGTACTACAAAATACTACTAAAGTGTGGTATGATATAAACCCAATAAAGGAATTTCCAAAAGAATGAAAAACTTATGAAAAGGACTTAACAAACAACAGATGAAAGGACCAATTCAATCTTATTTCTAAGGGACAAAAGTTGAATCTGGTTTCTGCAGAGTTGACGGACTTTGAATAAGATATTAAATTAGTTGAAGAATGAAAATTAAATTAAATGGTATCGATCAATAGTATTCTTGTGAAAGATCAGAATATCAACAAGAATAAATAAACAAATCAAGAAGATTAGTAAGATTCACACCCTTGTCCTTTAAGACAAAGGAGAAGATAGTAAAACCCTATGAAACAACACAAACTCAGGGGGAGTTTTTAATTTGGTCATCAATTGAGGAATTCATTGGATTAGGTTTAAAAGACTTGATCACTACAAAAATTGGTATCAATAAGACTACCTATTTGAACACAAATCCCAAGAGATTGAGATAACAACTGACACATTCATAGGGGGATAAAAGAAGTAAAAGTTTAACTCTTTGTCATTGATGTCAAAGGGGAAGAAAAAACAATAAAAGAAATTTGGTATTAGTATTTGGTATAATAGAAGTTCAGTCCTCCAACCTGAAAATGAGATCAGTGATAGGGGGAGAAAAAGTATTTGTTTCACATATATGTTGCCCTCAATGACAAAGGGGGAGATTGTTTGCATTATTGATTGTGTGTTGTCATTGATGGCAACATGAGTCAAACATGTACAGTAGTCAGAGGAAAAGGAAGATCATTGTTGGCCCTTGACCAAGTTTTGGGAGATTCTTGGTCATGTTGACCTATTTTGGACTTCGATAGCCTGTCGAAGGAGGAGCACAAGACGAAGTGGAGATCACAGGATCTCAGTCCCTTTTTGGTTTTTTGGGATTATGTAATGGGATTGGGATGTCATCCCATGGGTTTACCCATGCTTAGGCCTATTTTGTAATGTATAAAAAGATGTCTAGGAAATGTAAGGATAATAATCTATGTGATGTAAGTGTATGCTAAGTGCAAGTAGGCTCTGTAAGTGCTTTGTGCATGACTGTAAGAGACTTGCAGAGCTAAGTGCAAGTGGTTGTAACAGATGATGGAAGGCTTTGTGCTGTAACGCAAGGAAGAAGGATCTAGCGAGCTGCGTAGATCTTTTGTCCTATGCAGAGTAGGGTTTTGGTGTCTCTATGCATGTAACTGATTAAATTAAGCTAATAAAGAAGAAGAGTTGGTGGATGTAGCCCTAGGGTGGGGGTGAACCACATAAATACTGAGTTACTCTTCTTTGTGTGATGTTCTGATGCATTTATATGTTATTTGTTAAAGTTCTTTGAAATGATTAGATAGATCTACTTATGCTTAGTGCTAATGATATGTGAGAATGTTAGATCTGATCTATATGAATATGCTTAGTGTTGATCTGATAGATCTGATCTATTTACCCATGCTAAGTGCTTAAATACATTAGATCGGTGTGAATCCTGCGAAGCTCTATTTTATCAGTGAAGTGGATATTGATTGCATATTTAGGAACTGACGGTGCTAAGTGGTCTATTAAGTATCATAATCACAGATTTGTGTCCCAGCTAAGGTTGCAGACACCTGAGTCTTGCAACCACCCCTGCCTCTACCTTGGGTGAGACTTCATCTTCTTTGTAGGTGTTGTCGAAAGGGTCAATAGTTAGGGTTTTGTTGGTGCGTTGTTGTAACGTTGAACCCTGGGTCTGCCCCTGTGCCAACAAATGGTTCCATTGTCGGGACCTGAATCTGTGATTGTTGGGAACTAAGAAAGAAGAAGCTTTGTGTGAAGATTCGATCTGAGAATTGTGAAAGCTCAGTGCATAGATCTGTTGCCCTAGTGCGCAACATTTTACTTGACCTGTGAAGATTTGTGTCGAGAGGAAGGTTAGATTTGAAGAAAAGAGGTAAGATCTGAAGAAAAGAGGTAAGATCTGTAAGCTCTGTGCTATGATAAAGGTAAGAATAGTAGAAAAAAATTAGATCTAAAAGTTTTGTGCTCTATAAAAGTAAGATTAGTGATTTTTTTTTTTAGAAAGTATGGATCTAGGTATGTTTGATAGATTCTGTCCTAGCTTGAAAACTAGGGCACTAATAGATGAAAGAAGGTTTGATACGAATAGATATGAAAAATATGTTATACCTATGCATAGAAAGAATGTTTGGACTAACAAGTGGATGCAGGATCCTAGAAAGAATTTGTTGCAGGTTAGCTCCTATGATCCTAATGCGAAGTATAGGAGAAGTTGGGGATCATTTAAAATAAAGAGAGGATTAACCCTCTGTTACAGTTGCAGAAGACCAAGACATCTTGCTAAGGAATGCCCTGGGAGAATACCTAGTTGTCTTTGTTGCAAAGCTATGGACCATGAAGTATTGGATTTCCCTAGAATGATTGCTAAACTTGAAGGAATGAATCTAAATCAAGAAAACCCTAAGGCAGATCCAGAGACTATGGAAGAATCCCAGAAATAATCAGAGAAAGTATTTCTCTAGATGAGAGAAACCTTGAATGATCACCAACATGTTAGCTTATCAAATATCTTTAGAGAGAAAGAATACCTTGAAGCAAGAATGGGAGACTTCAACATTGACTATGTTCTGGATGAGGAAACACAGGTGAATATTATGACATAAATAACTTGTGAACTTTTAGGAAAACCTGCTATGACCCATTCATTGGGAGGAATAGGGTTATTTAGAGGAAAACTAGTGAGCCTATGTGGAAATCTCACTCAGATATCTATGAATGAAAATGGAACTTCGACAGAAGAAGATTTTGGAATTATTAAATTTATGGAGGACAACGCCCCATTTACCATGTTACTAGGAAAACCTTGGATTGTTAGAGATCAAGCTAGAAAGAAGGAAGAAGAAGAAGTCTTAGAACAAAAGAAACAAGAGCTAAAATATTTCATGACTAGAAGGATCACACACTTGATTGAAGAACAGGAGAACAGATCGAAGCTCTTTAACACTAGTAGCCCAGATGTTGAAGTTACAAGAACATTAGAAGACCCGCAGAAGACTGAAGTACCTACCCCAGATAAAGAAGAGGTATTACCCCTGAATCCTAGGAAAGAATCTCAACAGTTCACAGTGACTATGTCAAAGGAAGATAAGAATCAGAATGGAAAAAGACATACTGAGAAGAAGCTCGCTGGAAAGAAGGCTAGGAAACTAAGTAAAAAGAGAGCTAAGATTGACAGGTTACCGAAGGTTCCAGAGGGAACCTCACAGGAGGAAAATTTTCCAAATTGGAGCTTTGTTGGGATATCAGAACAACGACATATGGCACTTCGATGTGGCGAAGCAATATATCCATTGGGGACCTTATAACCGTTCGACCGACGCTCCGAATGGATCGAAAATAATTTGTGGTTCACCACTAGACTGTTGGACCATGCCATAATGGACAAAACAAAGTTAATCAGGGCATCATAACCATTGCAAGTGAACCATTATCGAGTTTCCTATTTATCCCGTCATGCCATGCACCGAGAACACTTTTGCTAACCAAGAGTTTGAGCCCGTAGACTAAGTGAATTGTATACAATGATCATTGCACTCTTGCTCTTTATTCTAGTGCAATGTCTCAGTTAATTTGACCCTGATCTAATTAATCCCGAGCACGTATGTCCGACGAGCTCAACGCAGTCAAAGAATCAGTAATAGAAGTACTTCTTAACTTGATGACTGAAAGAGTCATGTCAGAGAGAGGATTATCTGTAGGTGTACAGGCTTCATCCACGAAGATAGTGCAAGCTTCTTTGTCAACTTCTCGAGCCGGACCATCCCGGCCATTAGATGAGAGGCGATCCAAGCACAGGGATGATCTCGCAAATGCTAAATTGATCCTAGGCATATTAGCCGCCTATCTACCACCTCTGAGCAACGTAATAAATTGAGAAAGTGTGCCCAGAGACTTTGAGTACACCTTGGTCACTGCGTACCTCCCGAAAGGGATACACGTAATTCATGCAGATCAAGAAAAAATTACAGCGTTGAAGTTTAGTGACTTCAACCATGGCGACAGGAAGTTCTATAACATGCTCGCCCCACATAAGTATTTGAATAGAACAAAGGGAAAGAATACGAAGATAATTCCCAAGTCGTGGACTATGAACGTCACGCACTCCACACTACTCAACGTCATGAAGACTCCTCACTTCATAAGACACCAAGAGGTGAATGCATGTGTCAAGTTGTTGTTGTCCTATTACCATGGTGGTTATTTATGGCTAAATAATTGTATAATAGTTGATCCGACGTTGATCAATCGGATCACAGGGATGAGTATGCAAGGCCCTGACCCACAGGATTTCTATCCTGGAAAAACCATGGATCACGCTCTCGCATAAAGGATCAAGGACACTTATTGATATGTCGAGAAGGGCACATGAGGCTACAAGGTAGCTTCTATATAGAGTGGCACAGTGTGCCTCGCCTATCAATTAATCGCAGGAAAGTTAGTACGAAAGAACCGACCCACCCAAGTCACTGGTTTTGTAGTCGACCTTGCAGGGAAGTGTGCGGAGGGCTTACAAATGAATTGGGTGCAGTACCTGGTGAACAAATTAGAGCTTGACTACAGAGAAGCTCAGGATCAAGGGTACGAATTTCATTTCAGTTGGTTATTGATATTGATCACTTTCATTGCCTGGGAGATGCCGTAAGGTGCGACCTTCCCAGACATCGAGCCCTTTGAACCACTGGCGGTGAAGTTCAGTACACTGTGGTACTCGAATGACATGAATAAGCAATGGTAGTCAAATGTTGTGTTCCACACATACTACAATCAACTGAAGGTATCTATCTAGTTTGAGCCTCATATGACTCCAAATACTCTACACAGGTTCCAGTCTTTGATGAAGTTCAACATTGATCGACATTTTATTTACATCACAGCACACACCGATGGACATACACAACAGTTGCAGTCCTACTACAAACCGACGGAGGAGTACTTGGAGGAGATCAGAAAGGAATGGTCAGTGGACCTCCTTATTCCAGCAGACCCTGTGGAGATATCCGACATAGGCAGTCCAAAAACTGCGTAGGATACACCTGGACCTAGCAAGACAAAGAAGACCGAAGAAGAACAAGATGTAAGCAATGCATCAGTGAAAATTGCTTCCATATCACCAAAGAAAGGGGGTGATGGCGAAGAGGTAGAAGGAAAAAAAAATGAACAGAAGAAAGGCAAGGTAACATCACCTAGAGACGAGGAGGACCCCTCGAAGAAAAGAAAAGTTTCCCCTTCGAAGCCTTCTTCCCGGAAGAATTCGAAAGAAACTATAACCAAGATGAAGACTACACTCACTTCGGATGATTTTAATTTCATTGTAGCATCCCTGAACGATGCTTCATTGGAGATAATGGAAAAACAAGAATCTAGACAGGAGGAGATGTAAAATCAAATTGAGATCGAGCTCCAAGGGGTGCAAAGGGCACTACAATCCAACCGTGCAGTCTCCACTGCGCCTCTGTCAGTGGGAACACCAATACTGGGAGATGAGTCAGTTCAACTCCACCGAATCACTGATATAGTCGAAGCTTGCCTTCGATGAGCACAGGAAGAAACAACACATTCCACCCAGGCTTTGGCACTAGTACAGGGAGTCCTTCTAGAGAAACGCAATACTGTAGAACGGAAAAATCTTGCTCTCCAAGCGAAGTGGGATGTAGAAAAAGCACATCAGCAGTAAAAAAAGGAATAGTTTCTCTCAGAGAAACTCAAGGTAAAGGAAATGGTCAATAGAGAACTCCGCTCTGTGACAGTCGTAGAAGTAAAGACCAAAGAGAGATTTCCACAAAAGGTGGCGCAATTTGAAGGAGTGATCCAATAGCTACAACAACGCATCATAGATTTGGAACTACACACTGTGCCCGAGACCCCACAAGATGTAAGGGACCAGCAAGAAGTAACTACTCACAACGCAGTTGAAAGAATTAAGTCTCTTGCCCTCGAATGCAAGCAGCTGAGTAACTGAAGTGCCCAAACATATGAGAACCTCATTGAGAATCTAGAGTTACAGGCATTGGATTCGCAGCTCAAGGAAGTGAAGCAACATGCAGACACACTACAGGCACAGATGAAGGCCCTATCGGCCATAGAAAGAATGAAGCAGTCTCAAGAGAAACGCACCTCCCAGCAGCAGATCCATACGATTCAAAGCTTAGTTATGGAAGTAACTCAAAGGCTCCAACCAGTACAAGATAAGTCATGCCAATTATTCACAGAGGTTGAAAGCCGAGGAGCAGAGCTAGAGTAGGTTGTCACTGCAGCAAAACAACACCTAGAAGGGCATGTGAATGATGCAGTGATCCAGGAGTTTTCCAAGAAAGAGGTCATAGCATAGAAGTAGGTCGAAGCAACTCAAGCCAAGATCGAGGCATTCAAGGCAGAACTAGTCAGACCAGAGTGACTCGGGATGAGTCACAAGTGAGTGTTGGGGGCTTGTTGGCCCTTGACCAAGTTTTGGGATATTCTTAGTCATGTTGACCTATTTTGGACTTCGACACTCTGTCGAAGGAGGAGCGCAAGAAGAAGTGGAGATCATGAGATCTCAACCCATTTTTAGGTCCTTTTTGGGTTTTTCAGATTATGTAATGGGATTGGGATGTCGACCCATGGGTTTACCCATGCTTAGGCCTATTTTGTAATGTATAAATAGATGTCTAGGCAATTTAAGGATAATAATCTATGTGATGTAAGTGTATGCTAAGTGCAAGTAGGGTCTATAAGTGCTTTTTTCCATGATTGTAAGAGACTTGCAGAGCTAAGTGCAAGTGGTTGTAACAAATGGTGGAAAGCTTTGTGTTGTAACGCAAGGAAGAAGGATCTAGCAAGCTGCCCAGATCTTTTGTCCTATGCAGAGTAGGGTTTTGGTGGCTCTATGCATGTAACCGATTAAATGAAGATAATAAAGAAGAAGAGTTGGTGGACGTATCCCCAGGGTGGGGGTGAACCACGTAAATATTGTGTTACTCTGCTTTGTGCGATGTTCTAACACATTTATATGTTATTTGCTAAAGTGATTTGAAATGATTAGATAGATCTGCTTATGCTTAGTGATAATGATATGTGAGAATGTTAGATCTGATTTGTATGAATATGATTAGTGTTGATCTGCTAGATCTGATCTATTTACCCATGCTAAGTGCTTAAATACATTAGATCAGTGTGAATGTTGCGAAGCTCTGTTTTATCAATGAAGTGGATATTGATTGCATATTTAGGAACTGATGGTGCTAAGTTCTCTATTAAGTATCATAATCACAGATCTGTGTCCCAGCTAAGGTTGCATACACTGAGTATTGCAACCACCCCCGCCTCTACCTCGGGTGAGACTTCATCTGCTTCGCAGGTGTTGCCAAAAGGGCCGATAGTTGGGGTTTTGTTGGTGCGTTGTTGTAACGTTGAACCCTGGGTTTGCCCCTGTGCCAAAAATCACCTTGGGGCAAAGGAAGATCACCTTGGGGAAGAAGAAATTTGTCATCAGTGTTTATCACAATAGGATCAACAAAGATCCTATTTTCCTAAAGATCAGAAGAGATAGCGGGGAGATTCTAAAAAGAATATCAATATGGTATGTTCATTATATGTCTTTGAGATTCTAAAGCTCGGGAGAGAGAATATATTAGGTTGCACAGAAGATATAGCACGAGGTGCAAAGGAATCTTGTATAAACCAAAAGCTCAGAAGAGATGGCATAGTTGAAGTAACACAAGAGACAAAGTTCCGCGAGTGAACAAATCCCTTTGTAAAAAATCAGGTTACAACAACCGTTAGATTAGTTTGAGATCTATCTTGATTGTCAGATATAATCAAGTAGAAGGATAGGAAAAGAAGACCCCATAATATATGAATTATTGAAACCTTTGAAGTCATGAACTCCCATCATATGTTAGATCACGTGGAGAAAATTTGAGTCAGTTCTCAACCGTTGGATCAAACAGTCAAATCTGAAATTGACCACTTCATCGAAAAAGAGTCTAAAACAAGTAAATTTACCTGAAGGTCGAAGCCCCGAAGTCGTGAACTCCCGTCGATTGTCATATAAGAGGAAGAACAAGAAATCCCATCAACCATTGATCTGGAGTGAAAATATTCAAACCGTCAGATCGCGCTAAGTAAGATGGTGGTTAACTCCGACATTGACCTACTCCAGCAATAAGCAACTCAGATAAAACAGGAACTCCTGAACCCCGAAGTTCCATAATAAACAAAGGTCGTTGGATCAAGATAGTTGAATATCTACAATGGTAGATATATTCGACACTTTGACGATGATCGAAGGTTGATATAAAAGTGCAAAACTCTCAGGGCCATGAAGTACCGAAGCCATGAAATGCAAAGCCATGATCCAGGAGGGAGACATGTGCCAGAAGACAAAGATGACACGTGGCCCAATCATATGGTGACAAGTGTCAAGGTTAATGTGGCATGTTGGCACAGGGGCAGACCCAGGGTTCAATGCTTAAACAGTGCACCAACAAAACCCTAACTACTGGCCCTTTCGGCAACACTTGCGAAGCAGATGCAGTCTCACCCAAGATAAAGGCAGAGGGGGTTACATGACACAAGTGTCTGTAACCAAGCTGGGACACAGATTTTTCATTATAACACCTCGCAGAGTACTTAGGGACAACACATATTAATTCATTAGATTTATTCACATTGTAGATCAAACCCTAAGTACATATCAACGCAGTAACAATGATAACATATAATTCACTCCTAGCATCATAAGTTAGATCTAACACATTCAACACAGACAATGCACTAAGAATTCATAGATATATCTATCATTCATTATAATCAATACACTAATCAGATCTACAACATAAATATCATAACACAAAGCAAACCATCAACACATGCTATATGTGGTTCACCCCAGTCTGGGGCTACGTCCATCAACGACTTCTTATTCTTTTATTAGTGTGGGGCCACAGAGCCAAGATTTGCACTAGACAGGTGATCTACGCACTGTGCACTAGATCCACCTTCCAAAAATTAGGTCAAGTCACAGAGCCAACTCCTCTACTAAGCACAGAGCCTTACATACACAGTCAGTTGCACCAAGCAACTCAGAACTGATTGCCTCTTGCACTTAGCTACATACTACTGCTTTTTATACTTAACCACTTCCTAAAACCTTTCTTTTCTTCTACATTACATCCTTACATATTTATACATTTACAAAAAGGCCTAATCATGGATAAACCCATGGTCCAACATCCCATAAATTATTACATAAACCCTAATGAACCCCTTGCTGGGTCCACAAAATGAGTGAGATCCCGCGATCTCTGCTCCACCTGGGCGCACCATCTTCGACAAGCCTGTCAATGTCCAAAAAATGGTCAATCCTGACCAATGTTTCCTCAAAACTTGGTCAAGGGCCAACAGGCCCCCAACACTCAATTGTGACTCATCCCGAGTCACTTAGATCTGGGTAGTGCTGCTTTGAAGGCCTCGAGCTACCTCAACTTGTTTCTTAGCCTAAACTTCATACTCAATGAACTCCTGGATCATTTTCTCTGTAACAGACCCTTCCAGGCATTGTTTCAATGTCGCAACCAATTGGTCAAGTTGCGATCGTTGCCCTTTGATCTCTTCAAACACCATGCAATATTCCTCCTACAACGGTTGTAGCCTCTGTGTGACCTCCATTACTCTACCTTGGATGGTAGTAATCTGTTGTTGGGATGCGCATTGTTCTTGTGAACTCTTCATTCTCTCGACCGCAGTGAGTGACTTCATCTGCACTTGTACTGTTAGTGCATGTTGTTCTGCCTCCTGTAGTTGTTCTTCCAACTTCCTAAGATTCGGGTCTTCTATCAGGAATTCGTAGGTCTGCGTACTTCGGTCACTTAGCTTCTTGCATTCTAAGGCGAGGAACTTGATCCTTCCAACTATGCTCTTAGCGACTTCCTCCCTCTGGTCACACACTTCCTGCGGAGTGCTAGGTATTGCTTGAAGCTCCAACTCCATTACCCATACTTGAAGTTATTGGATGGCCTCAATAAGCTTCGTCACTTGGACATCAACTGCTTCATGTTCCTCCTATGTCGAGCCTGGCACAGACCGAAGTGATTTTCTTACCACTTCCTTGATTGCAGTTTGTTCTGCGAGCAGCTGGTCCTTTTCCTTCTGTATCTGCGCTTTGTCTCCCTCGAACATTTCCCAAAACTCATCTCTCTCATTTTCATACGCGGTTACATAGTACCATTCAACTCACAGTTGCTATGAGATATCCTCTTTCTCTTTGTTCAAGGCTTCTATAGCATGTTCCTTCTCTTCTTAGACTCACTGAAATCGAGCCTCTGTTGCATCTGCCAATATTCGAAGTTGGGCGGGTTCATCCCCCAAATTTGTAGTATCTAAGGAGGAGGGCGCAGTAGGGACTACACAGACTAAACAAATAGCTTCCTGCACTTCACTCCGTGGAATAGGATTATATCATCTTCTGTGAGGGTGGCCTCCATTTTGGGTTTACTGGTGTGAGTCTTCTTTCTTGCCAAGGGTTTCTGCGGAGAACCCTTCCTCTTCTTCTGTGTTTCTATCTCAGTAGGGGGGTCCTTCAATGGTGTAGCTTCTCCTTCTCCTTGTTTTTCTCCTTCTTCCCTTCCTACTTCCTTATTTACTTTGTCTCCTCCTCCCCTTGCAGGCGAGCCAGACCCACTTTCCTCCGAGGTGTTGTCCCCCTCGTCAATATCTATGTCTTGGACTTCCTCCTTTTTCTTCTTTTTCTCCGCACTAGTTTTTCCATCATGCTCAGACCGGGTGACCAAGGGGCTTCTGATGATTTCAGGGTTGGAGAGTTCTTCATCATCAACTAGTATAAGGAACTTCGTCATCCATTCCTTGGTGATCTCCTCCATATCTTCGTCAATCATCTTATAGTAGGACTATAATTTCTCCTTACTCTCATCCCTGTGCACAGTGATATAAATGAAGTGTCGATTTGTGTGGAAATTAGATAACAGTCTGTACTGGTGCAATGTTCACGGTGTCATGTGTGGGAAATATTCAATTGAAACCTTCAGCTACTGATAATAAGCATGGAATACTCCATTCGACTGCCACTACTTTGACATGTCATTCGTGTACCATAGAGTGGATAAATTCGCGGCCAATGGATCCAAAGGTTCAATATCCAGGAAGGTATCTCCTTCCGGAATTTTCCAGGTGACAAATGTGATCAACACTAGTAACCAGCTGAAATGGAACTCATATCCTTGATCAAGCGCTTCGCGACAGTATTTCTCTACATCGTTGATGAGGTAGCTAGCCCAATTCATTTGCATCCCCTCCACACATTTTCTTGCGAGGTCCACCACAAACCTAGTGACCTATGTGGGGCGGTTCTTTCTGAAGAGCTTGCCAGCTATGAGTTGACAGGCTAGGTGTAATGATCCCACGCCAAATTCTTTCTTGGAATCACTAACTACTACTAATTTATCTACTTATTAAGTGCATACAAGATTCATCAACACATGGAGATCTCAATATATTCAAGATGTAGAAGCACAAGCAAATATATGACCTTTTTATTATGAGCAATGTAAGATCAATAAAATATATGGTTGTTCTAGCATAAACCTCAAATGGTCGTACAAGCAATAGATATGAGCTGCTACAAAAGTCTCCCGACAATACAAAAAAGAAGAATTTTACCAAACAACCTAGCCGACACCTAAATTTCTAGCCAAACTCCAGTATTTAAAACCAATTCTTCTCATCATCTAAACTCAGGCTCATTGTCCTAAAGATGGATCCTGATTTGGATCCGAAACATCGACAGTCTATTGACAAAACTATGGCCATTCCAATCAATCAAAAAAACCCCAACCACAGAAATATTTTTAATCAAATTACAACTTTGTGCTTGTTTGCTTGGACCTTTTGCTGGTTTTGCGCCCTCTATAAATGATCCTTCAATTCCATGAGAATGTCTTGGCTCTGTTGTATCCAATACTGTACCATTGGAGCCCTGCTGTCACCAAATGTAATATCCACAAATGATAAAGGATCATAGCTATATAAAGATCTCAAGGGTGACATGCCAATGGACATATGTTGGGTGGTGTTGTAGCAATATTCTCCCAAATGTAACCATCTGATCCATGATTTTTGTTGTCCTTCTACGTAGTTTCTGAGGTAACCTTCCACCCATTTGTTGACTATTTCAGTCTGACCATCCATCTAAGGGTGATAGCTAGTACTAGGAGTCAATGTCGTACCCACTAATCTAAACAACTCCTACAGGGCAACCCAGTGATGAAATCCATGGATATACTTTCCCACTTGTGCTCTAGAATAGGTAGGAGCTGCAACAGTCCTACAGGGTGCATGTGCTCATCCTTGTTTTCTTGGCATGTAGTGCATTCTTTGACATGCTTCATCACATCTTCCTTGAGTCCTTTCATGAAAACCTCTCTCTCACCTTCCTGTATGTCTTACTGATGCCCTGATGCCCTACTACTGGTGAGTTATGACATGCATGCAGGATCTTAGCTTTGAGAGCTGATCCAAGAACTAAAAAGATCTAGCCTTTGTAATAGATGAGGTCATTTATGACCCTGAAGTTGTCATCCTGTATTTTCCCATCCAACAGTTGACAAGCGAACTGATCCTTTTCATATTCCACTATCAAGTGTTCCTTCCAGTCGACTAACATACCGGACATGGAAAAAATGGATGGCCTTCTGGATAATGCATCGGCCACTGCGTTGTTCTTCCCTTTGACGAATTTAATGTCAAATTCATAGGCTTGTATTTTTCTTACCCATTTTTACTGTCTTTAATTCAAATCCTTCTGCTCCAATAGATATTTAAGACTGTTATGGTCTGATTTGACCACAAACCTTGCACCTACCAAATATTGCCTGAATTTGGCTAGGGCATGCATGATAGCCAACATTTCTTTGTCGTAAATGCTGTAAAGTAGTTTAGGACCCTTGAGTTTCTAGCTTTCATAGGCAAGGGGGTGCCTATTCTGCATCAACATGACCCCTATACCTTCCTCTGAGGCATCACACTCCAAAGTGAAGGGTATGCCAAAATAAGGAAGAGCTAGAATTGGGAAGGTGCTCATGACCTCTTTCATTTTCTCCATCGTGACTTGGGCCTCATCAGTCAAGGGTGCGCACAGTTGAGAAAACCCTTTGACAAATGTATAGTATGTGCATAGGCCCAGGAATCGCCTTAGTTATGTGAGTGTTTTCGGAGTAGGCCATTCCCTAATGGCTATTATTTTCTCCTGGTGTACCTATACCCCTTTTGCCCCTATGATGTGTCCCAAGTAAAGCACTTCTGTCATTCCAAACTCACACTTGGATTCCTTGGCATATAGTGATTGTTCTTCCATGATTGACAAGATTTGGTCCACATGTCGAAGGTGTTCCTCCCAGGTCT
>ML776990.1:95989-147009 GCA_009831015.1 Picea engelmannii
AGTTGATGCACCAACTTACCCAAACGGGGCCCACATGACTTTTGGCGCTTCATCTCCTAGGGTTAGGTTTTTGGATGTCTAGGACTTTTGGCATTCCTGTTTATTGTAAAAAGGCCTTCAGAGCCTCATTGTAACCATCTTCTCACGGATGCGAGTAGCAACCACATCTCTTCTCAGAGATAAGCTACCACCATTCCAGCGAGTCTTTCACTCTGTATTTTACAGTCTCTGTACATTTATTTCATTAATAGAAATCGTGTATTACTGTATCTCTGTGTTTATGGTTGAATCTATGATATATTTTGATTATGTTATTGGATATACGCGATATCTCTGTGCATTTCTTTATTATATCTCTGCTTTCATTTCGTGCCGAAAATAATCCGGATCACGTAATGAGACTCCTGACTGTCCTACAGTGGTTTGACAAACGCAATCTCCGTCAGGAAGGACTATTAGTCTGCTTGTATGCTTGGTCCTTTCCTGGCCTTCTATTTATGGGAGAAGACGACGTTCAACCACCTTCATGGCAATAATAACTGCTTCCTTGGGATTGGGAACGACCTCAGTCAACTCTGCCCTCTGGGACGTGGAAGACCCCTTGTGCTGCCACCTAGAACAGTTGGACAGTCTGATGGAAATGGCATGGAGAAACTGACACGCTTGACGTGGAAGGGGAAAGGGAGGTGATGGTGTCAAAACTGTGAGGGTTAGATGAGAGGTGATGAGGTGGTAGAATATAAGAGGGTCTAAGGATGGGTGCGGTAGAAAAAGGCTGTCATGGAAGGGAGTAGGACACATGGCAGGGGACGAGGAGGCTTGGAAGCTGAGTGGATGATGAGATGGGGGGAGGGACCACATGGACCAGAAGAGGGAAGGTGGACAGATGTCGGAGGATGAGGAAGGGATAAAGGGAGCGAGCCTCATCACACGGCCAGGAGGAGAACATATGGCAAGGGGAAGGATGGTACAAAAGATGACACGACAGGAAAGGATCCCACGTTGGTTAAACGTAGAAAGACAGAAGGCTCCGGAATACAGTGTGTGCCACTGATCCGAGCGCTCTAATCATAGCCGTCGGAGAGATGCGTCCTCGATTTCGGACCCCCCCCCCTCCGCTTAAAGGTAGAAATGCGGGGGGGGCTCCGGAATCCAATGTGCGTCGTTGATCTGGGTGCTCTAATCCCTGCCATCCAAATCTGATTTCTATTTAAACATAGATGCATTTTCATCCCGAACTTAGGACAAGTGGGTTTTTAACCCATTCCTTTTCATTTTACCCCCCTTTACGAGAAATATCGGTAACAACGATGCTTACTTCGCTTCTCAGTAGCAGGGTTATCATGTTTCGAGTGACGTCTAGTCAAGGGGGACACCTGTAGTCCCCTGGTTGATGATGCCTATACTCCCTCAGGCATAGATTTATCATCCATAAACTTTTTCAAAACCTCTTCAACAGATTTCTCTAGCTCGGTGCACTAGGTCGAAATTCTCACTGTTAACCAATAAGTCATGGTAGGTAAGCGAATAGTGGGGTAAACAATAGATGGTGAGGTCTGATAACACAATTTGACACATAGAATCACTTCTCTGTTAGCTTAGATAATCACGGGTGGAAAAAAGTGGTCCCGACACAGCGTCTGACGGGTTAAATAAGCAAGTGTCATAATGGATTCCTCCAATGGTCAAGAATGCCTCAATAATTACGAATCAGTACGTTAGGGCATGATATCAACGTCCCAGACATGGTCTAGTCACCCATAAATGTGTTTCCTATCCATTCAGAGAGTTTCTCTAATGGTTGGGGTACCTTCAACAGTCATATAGCTTTGTCGGGGTGAAGTCCCATTCTGCGTGGTTCTGCCGTTCTGGCGAGGTTTAGAGCCTACAAGCCTGCCTCCTGTGAAGTCTTCTCTGAAACTTCCTGTAGTTTTTCTAACTTGGCTTTCTTCTTACTGAGCTTCCTTGCCTTCTTTCCCGTGATCTGAGTCTATGGATTCCTCTTTCTACTCTTATTCTTATCTTCTCTTAGTGTAATGGCTTTGCGTTGTTGATGAGATTTCAAAGGGTTCAAAGGTAATACTTATTTTCTTACTATTTCTTGAGTGGATATACTTTCTTCTTGCAAGGATAAGTCCTTCACGCCTTCTTGTGCTCTTTCAACTTCGACAGCTAATTCTTTTTTGTTCTACTGCTTTGACTCAACTTCTCGTTCTTCTATCAGTTGATCTATTATTATAGCTATGAGATCCCTTAGTTCTTTCTTTTTCTTTTCTGTAGCTTCTTCCTCTTCTTTCCTTCTGGTCTGATCCTTCTCAATCCAAGTCGTTCCTAACAAAAGAGGAAAAGGGGCGATGTTCTCAACAAACCTAATAACTTCAAATTCCTCTTTTGTCGATGTTCCATGGATGATAACATGTACATTAGTAACTCTTCCACATAGGACTATCATGTTTCCTTTAAACAATCCTATCATTCCCAGTGAAGGTACCACAACAGACTTTCCCAAAATTTCCCAAGTGCTTTCTATCATAATATTCACTTGTGTTTCTTCATCCAAGACACAGTCTATGTCGAAGTCTTCTATTCTTGTACTTATACACTGTTTTTATTTCAACATCTCTGATAAACTGACATCTTTGTGATCATCCATTACTTCTTTTAACTGTACTAACATAGCCTGATATTTCTTTGATTCTTTCTCTTTATGATTCTCTAATATGCTCTTATTTTCTTGACTCGTGTTCATTTGTTCAACTTTAGCAATCATCCTTGGACAGTCTTCAACTTTATGACCAACAATTTTACAACATAGACAAACAGGACCTGCACCAGGGCATTCCTTAGAAAGATGTCCCAGTCTTCTACAGTTATAGCATAGTGAATATCCTCTTTTTCTCTTATATGTTCCCCAACTTCTCTTGTATTGTGCATTGGGATCATAGTGATGGACCTGCAATCTGCAAAAAAGATTTCTAGGTTCCTGCATCTACTTATTAGTCCAAAAATTCTTTCTATGCATAGAAATAACATATCTTTCTCTATTTCTATCAAATTCATTCAAATCAAGTCTTTCTTCTAACTATACCCTAGATTTTAGACTAGGACATAATCTATCAAACATACGTAGATTCATACTTTCAAAACAAAATTTTCCACTTATCTTACTCTTATCAAATCATAAAGCTTTTACCTCTTTCAAGATCTTACCTCTTTTCTTCAGGTCAAGTTTCTTTATTAGCACAAAGCTTTGCAAGTCAAGTAGAATATTGAGAACTACAACAATAGATCTACGCTCGAAGCTTCTCTTTTCTTTCAGTTCCCAACAATCATAGTTTCATGTCCCGACAATGGAATCGTTTATTGGCACAGGGGCAGACACAGGGTTCAACGCTTAAACAATGCACCAAAAAACCCTAACTACCATCCCTTTTGACAACACTTGTGAAGAAAATGTAGTCTCACCCAAGGTAGAGGCAGGGGGGGTTACAAGACTCAAGTGTTTGTAACCAAGCTAGGACACATATATGTGATTATAACACCTCGCAGAGTACTTAGGGAGAACACATATTAATTCATTAGATTTATTCACATTGTAGATTAAACCCTAAGTACAGATCGACGCAGTAACAATGATAACATATGCTTCACACTTAACATCAAAAGTTAGATCTAACACATTCAACATAGACAAAGCACTAAGCATTCATAGATCTATCTATCATTCATTATAATGAATGCACTAAGCAGATCTACAACATAAATATCATAACACAAACAAAATCATCAACACATGATATACATGGTTCACCCAAGTCTAGGGCTACGTCCACCAACGACTTCTTCTTCTTTTATTAGTCTTCAATCTCTTACATTCCTTTGCTTCTGTGCACTAAGCCATAGAGCCAAGCTTCACACTGGACAAGTGATCTGTGCACTGCGCACTAGATCCACCTTCCCAAAATTAGGTCAAGGCACAGAGCCAACTCCTCTACTAAGCACAGATCCTTACATACACGGTCTTTTGCACCAAGTAACTTAGAAATACTTGCCTCTTGCACTAATTACATACTACTACTTTTTTCACTTAGCCACTTCCTAAAACCTTTCTTTTCTCCTACATTACATCCTTACATATTTATACATTTACAAAAATACCTAATCATGGGTAAAACTATGGGCCAACATCCCATAACCTATTACATAAACCCTAATGAACCCCTTGATGGGTCCACAAAATGAGTGAGATCCTGCGGTCTCGACTCCGCCTGGGCGCTCCATCTTCGACCAGCTTGTCGATGTCCAAAAAGTGGTCAATCCTGACCAATGTTTCCTCAAAACTTGGTTGAGGGCCAACATGGCACATAAGAAATATGAAATTCATGAATCAGGGTGACACATGGAACACATACTATGGGTCCACGTCAACCTAGGCGACATCAACATACCACATCACTCCAAGACTACAACCTCCAAGGATTTCCAGCTTCTCCTACCAGCAAAAATGCCTGAAGCTTCGAAGACTGAAGTCACGAACTAACATTGTTCATTGATCTAAGATCCTCTAGGATATCACATGACCGTTAGATCAAGCACAATGGAAGAATAGTGTAAGCATTAGATGTTAACCTACAACAAGCAGTCATCATCATTTTATGACTTATTTGGTAGGTAAACCTCCAGAGGAATTGAACTACTTCAGAGTTCTAGTAACCTAGAGTCCCGTAGTGCCAAAGCTCCAAAATAAGATCTGATCATTCATTGAGGAGGAAGATCCAAGGTCAAGATCCAAAAGTGAAAAAGTACGTGAATGAAGATTGACTTGGTGGAGGTAGCGCACAATGATCTGGACCATTAAAGTTTATGGACACACATCAACTTGAGATTAAATTGCATAGTGGCCAAGTGTTAAAGCTCCACTATGTTGAAAGAGAATGGACCTTAGATCTTAACTCCTCATTAAGTCATGATCATCGATTTTGTTGAAGCCTCTAGGTGAGCCAGGATCATCCATTCAACCAAAGATTAAAATCGATCATTCGATATACTAGTGAATAGAGTATACGCACTTTGGTGAAATTTAATCCGAAAGAATACAAGGTTTGCAAAATCCAATAATCCTGAATACCCAGAAGGTTTTCCATCCATGAAAGAGAAGATTATTCTCCCTGCACAATTATCGATGATTTGGTCGATGAAGGGCGTAGGGTAGTTGTCCTTAGGACAAGATTTGTTGAGATATCGATAGTCAACACAAACACGGATGGTCCCTTGTTTTTTGGCAACCAGAACAAGGTTGGAGACCCACTCGGTCAAAGGGACGGGGTAGATAAAGCCAGATTTGAGAAGTTTTTCAACTTCTGCCTTTATAGCTGCGATTTTCTTAGGATGAACCGGGCGAAGATTTTGTTGAATAGGTTTTTCATCAGGGTAGGTTTTGATTTCATGTACGATGATGGAAGGGTCGATTCCTGGCATTTCCTCGTAGCTCCATGCGAAGACATCGCGGAATTCCTTAAACAAAGCGGTGTAAGAGACCACTTCTTCGGGTGTGCAATTAGCACCAAGGTGAATGTTTTCCATGACACCTTCTTTGATGGAAATATCAATAATGATCGTAGTAGAGATGTTTCCCATTTTCAACTCAGAGAGAGTATCTTGTGTGAGGATCGGAGATTGCGGAGCATTGGTAACATCATGAGGGAAGATAGAGCGTATGTCTTAATGAATTTCTTCCAAAGGTGGAAGAAAAGAGGATCAATGATGGTTATCATCCCAAGGCAGATCGTCAATGCTAAGAATTTCCATAATAGATTCGTCAGAAGGAAAAATCTAGGAAATGTAATCAACGACGAACGACAGGGAATCTAACCATGAGGGCACCGAGTATGCATCCAGTGTCAATAAATGTGGATTGTCCAAAGAGGGAGAGGCAGATTGAATAGCTATGTATGCGGCCTCGGCTGGGCAAAGTGGCATAGTGTCACTGAGCACATCGAATTCCAGAGGACTAGGTACAATCCAAGGGTCAGATGATTCCAAGGATTGATAAGGCATAGTCGAGATCATATTGGCAGCGGAAATATGATGCATGGTAGGTGGAAGTGGTGTAGGGAAAGTACCCATAAGGATAGAATATTTCAGTAATCCAACACCAACGCTTTCATACGTAACCAGGTGGTCTCCCAAAAAGGGAATGTTGTTGGTAGTAGGGATGCGAGCGTCGGGTGTACAGAAATCAAGCTGATCGATGGTGACAATTTTGCCTTGATGGGGGAATTGTACACATTGAAACACCGATAAGGCAACTGCAGTCATAGCATAGAACCAACTTCTCCCGATTAGTAGGTTGTAATCGAGGGGAGCATCGACCACCTCGAAATAAACGGTAACAGTTTTTCCACCATAACCAAACTGCTTCTGTCATGTCCTACACCATGAAATATGTTCCTTCACATTTCGAAGGAACCCTGCACTCCAGTTGAACAGTGTTGGTTCCAAACATTGAACATCATAAGCCACCTATGATCTTGATGCCAGATGCGTGCTAGTACTTCCCATCACGCTCGTGATGGCAAACAGTATAGAACGGAGGGGTAGCTCTCGAATGTCTTTGATAGGGATTCTACCCCTTACCAGCCTTGCTCCTGGGATACAGTGGCCTGCCAGATACACATCCACTTGTTCAGGTAGCGCCCTCTGAGAAAGATATGGAGACCCATCTTTTTGAGAGGCCAGTTAAAAAATACATGTCTTCTAACTCAATGGTTAAAAGCTGTGTGCCAATCTGGAATCCTTGCTCTGCAACATCCCATAGGCCGATCATATGCTCGAGCAATAAAATCTCTTTCTTCATTTTTTGTAACTTGAAGAATTTGAGCAAGCCACAAGCTCGCAACGTGGCTCGTGTGCGGGGACTCCGCAAGGAAGCTAAGTCATCCATCTCATGTTCTCTTTCTTTGCACTCGATCATGGTCTCCGAAGTTACCTACAAAACAAAAAAAATCAAGAAATTCATTATTTCCATGTTTTGGCAATTTCGGCAATTTTCAAAAGCAATTTAAAACATGAAATAAGATGCCCACATCATTTAAAAGTGACCACACACTCTTTTATAACCACCATGCCCTCTCTTAACCATTTAACATCCATCATATAAAGATGAAAACATTTCAAATGAAAATGGTTTCTTTATGGTTGTGTGGGCATACGTGGGAGTTTTATCACGGATTCCTTGCCAAAAAACGACCTATCTAATTGACTATTGAGGTGTTGACATCTTAGCCATCCTTTTCTAGAACGTTTTTGCAAAAAGAATCCCATTTTTCCATTGGTTTTCAAAGAGGCCGATTTGGTTTTGTTTGGGGCAACTTAGGGATTCATATTTTAAAATAAACGAATCTATGAAAATGAACACTAAACCATGTAATTGAAAGAAGAAGAGATGGAGATCTACCTTGTCCAAACGACAAGTGAAATGGTCAACCGTATCTCTAGCAACAAACAAAACAAGATCCACTTCAAAATGAGAATCTCCACTACTCCAAAATCCTTGTGCAAAATGAAATGGTAAATGAAATTTTCAATGTATTGTTATTTATTAATTTTCATTTTTCATAAGGTATGGTCATTTATGGGTTTCTCTAACAATATGCTGGCTTCACTAAACCCTGGTTTGTAGTTTTGGCATCACAGGTTTCCTGGCAGTCTTGATGGATTATTCACCTTGTCGCACTTATGAGCATAGTCTTAGTTCGTTCTCAAGCTCGATAATATGAGAATGTAACCGGGTAAACTTTTATCTCTTTTCGGACTCGTATGGATACACAAACACACGAAAAAGGAACCCCCCTAGAGTCTACTTTAAACCCTTTTCAGACTCTCTAAATATGAAAAGATTGTCGAGTGACCTTGCTTCCTTTCACACTCGTTAAAAGGTCAGAAAGGGCGTCTTTCGAGTGATAGTTTATCTCTTTTTCGGTCTCTTTAGACTACTGTACGAAAAAGGAACTGAGAGAGTTCTCTTTTGAGTGTTTTTCCAAACTCTATAATCTCGAAAAACCTTCGAGTTTTCTGTCGTTGGACTCGTTAAAAAACACATCGACAGGCCCATATGGGACCGATCCCTTACTTCTTCTGGTTTGTTAAACAAAGGAAGAGGAACTTACCGAAGGTGAGTTATATCGAGCATGTGTTATCCTCCTCGAGCTCATTAAATCAAAAAGAGGTACTCGTCTATATGGATGGGGGAAAAAATTGAAAGGAGCAAGCCAAGCATTCTCTTGAGAACATTGTCCATCAATTCTTAGAGTCGCCCTTGAACACGGCACTTTGTCATATGCATACATCATAATCCACTGAACCTCTGCATTGAGCCAATCCTTTGAGTTCCTTTCACTCCTTTGGGTAACCCAATGCAAGTCACAGTATCCACTGCATAGTTTTGGTCCATGTCATGTTTCGTTGTCGTGCCTCAGTGTTCAAGGGAAGTATCCGCCTCTAGAGTCGGCCATCCCAAATATCTTGCCTCAAAACCCATGTCAGTGCATGTTCTTACCAATTACATATCTATATCCATTTCGTGTCGTTGATGGGGGATACATCAAGGCCCTCCCTCGACGAGTCTATTCCTGTTGACTTCAATACATTATCCGAGGATCAGACTTAGAAACCAGTTAGTACTTTGGGACCTGCATGCCTCAATGGCAGGCCTCCTCACATCCGACAGTGGGTTTACATCATTGACCTCTGATCGAATGCTTCCACGGATGTTCGACTTCATCTCAGCCATTCACATTCGCTGGAATGTACTAAGGTACCTTGGGAATCATTGACATTAATGGTGATCTCCCTCGCACTTGTTAACGGTTCGCACCATTGACTGGTAATCAAGTGGTTTCTGCCATGTTCGACATCAAAACATCTATTCACATGGTTAGATTCATACCATATTGGGATTGGTAAGAAGACCCTGGGTTGAATAATCACTTTCATATACACTTTTCCCAGGTTGTGAAGGAGTTCTATTGGACAAATGACACATATACTATTACATAGATCCACTTTGTATTGGTTGTGGCTATGTCTTGTCATCCCGTAGATCCACTGTTTATTATTCGTGGCTACGATCAGTCTGAGTCATCAGAGTATAGATCCACATTGTATCTTTGGTGGCTATACCTTCTTATCAATACAATTATGGATCCGCAGTGTATTTTATGGCGGCCATATCTTGCAAGTCTTGATCGCCCAAGCATAGGTATGCCTGCCTTGGGATTTGAAATATGTCATGATATTTGTTGGATGTTTGTGTGAATCTTTCGTCAGGTTCTCTGAGTCTACACCCTTGCTTGATCATCTACAAAGAATTTCAGTTATCAGTTCGCATCTTCTAATTTCATGCTTTGGGGGGCACTCTGTTACACATCAAAATTACTCAACTGGATAAGTGTCACATGTTCCTCTCAATTGTCATAAGTGTTGCATCTTCCTTACAACTTTCGCAAGTGTCGCAAGTTGTTCACAAGTGTCGCAAACATTGTTCAATTATATGACACTAAGGAGGCACTTAAAACATCTCATACACTTGATTTGGAGAAGGGGAACTGGTTAACTGAAGTCAAGGAACTCTTATCACCTAACAAGAGCTCTTAAACAAAGGTTTTGATGGTGAGCACTCCCCTACATCATCTTTAGGAGTGCTGGCGCTCCCCTATAAGGCCTTAGGGAACATTATAAAGCTTGTCTGCCCCTCTGAAGGAGCGCTATCCACTTTTGGAGCGCTGGCGCTTCCCTCAAGCTTCCTAGGGAGCGCTACAGCGCTCTGATGCCCCTTTTGAGGGAGCGCTGCCTAATCTGAGGTAGTAGTTGGCCCATTGAGGAGAATAAGGGGAGGATCCTTCAAGTTTAGAAGGCAGCTGCATTCGAATCCTTGGTTCCATCAAGGGATCCCTAATCTAAGGAGGAAGTTCCTCAACTTGTTCTAAAGATAACTCAATAAGTTAAGCTCCTCTTAACCTATATAAGCAAGCTCTATGATGGTGAAAAGGGGGAAGAATTGCTAGCATCAAACCTATGATCTCATAGGGAACACATAGTTATTCAAAGGAGAAGTGACATGTGAATATCAGAGTTTGGGTCCAGATAGACTTTTGCTCAGGTAGTAAATCACATGGTCTTCGTCGTTGGGGTCCTCCTGAACTAACACCATCGCAATAGTGGAAGAGGAGGTGGCCAAGTAAAGGATATAGTCCCTTGTATACTACGGAGGGTGTAACAAGGGAGTGTGGGTCAAAGCATGCTTGAGGGCATCAAATGACCATTGGGCAGTGTCATCCCAGATAAAAGGGGTGTTTTTCTGCAGTAACTGCATAAATCCTTTAGTTATTTAGGCGTAGTTGCAGATGAAATGGCGAAGGAATTTTTCTTTGCCTTGCAAACTTTGGAGTTGGGTTAAATTGGTAGGTGGGGGTAAGGCTAGAGTGGCCTTAATCTTTAAGGGATCCACCCTAATCCCATATTTGGAGATAATGAAACCGAGGAGTCGACCAGATTCGACAATGAAAATGCACTTGTGTGGGTTCAAGCGAATACGATAGAACCAACATCGAAGAAAAATTTCCCGTAGGTGATCGATGTGATCGAATCGATTGGATGAATGGGCGGCTAAATCGTCGAGATAAAGCTTTGTGATATGCTTGATATCGTGGAAAGTGTACGATATGGCCCGCTGGAAAGTAGCCCCATCATTTTTTAGGCCAAATGGTAACTTTCGATAAGCAAAAGTTCCCCAAGGGCAGATAAAGGCTTTCTTATGTTGATCAGCAGGTAAGATTTCAATCTGGTTATACCCAGAAAAGCCATCCATGAAAGAGAAGATTATGCTCCCTATGCAATTATCGATGATTTGGTTGATGAAGGGCGTAGGGTAGTTGTCCTTAGGACAAGCTTTGTTGAGATCTCGATAGTCAACACAAACACGGATGGTCCCTTGTTTTTTGGCAACCGGAACAAGGTTGGAGACCCACTCGGTCAAAGGGACGGGGTAGATAAAGCCAGATTTGAGAAGTTTTTCAACTTCTGCCTTTATAGCTGCGATTTTCTTGGGATGAACCGGGTGAAGCTTTTGTCTAACAGGTTTCGCGTCAGGGTAGGTTTTGATTTCGTGTACGATGATGGAAGGGTCGATCCCTGGCATTTCCTCATAGATCCATGTGAATACATCACAGAATTCCTTAAACAAAGCGATGTAAGAGACCACTTCTTCCGGTGTGTAATTAGCACCAAGGTGAATGTTTTCCATGACACTTTCTTTGATCGAAACATCAATAATGATTGTAGTAGAGATGTTGCCCATGTTCCCCTCAGAGAGAGTATCTTGTGTGAGGATCGGAGATTACAGAGCATCGGTAACATCGGGAGGGAAGACAGAGCATATGTCTTGATGAATTTCTTCCAAAGGTGGAAGAAAAGAGGGTCGATGATGGTTATCATCCCAAGGCATATCGTCAATGCTAAGCATTTCCATAATAGATTCGTCAGAAGGAAAAATCAGGGAAATGTAATCAATGGTGGACGACAGGGAATCTAACCATGAGGGCACCAAGTATGCATTCGGTGTCAATAAATGTGGATTGTCTGAAGAGGGAGAGGCAGATTGAATATCTATGTATGTGGCCTCGGCTGGGCTAAGTGGCATAGTGTCACTGAGCACATCGAATTCCAGAGGACTAGGTACAATCCAAGGGTCAGATGATTCCAAGGATTGATAAGGCATAGTCGAGATCATATTGACGACGATAATATGATGCGCGGTAGGTGGAAGTGGTGTAGGGAAAGTACCCATAAGCCTAGAATATTTCAGTAAGCCAACACCAACACTTTGATATGTAATCGAGTGGTCTCCCAAAAAGGGAATGTTGTTGGTAGTAGGGATGCGAGCATCGAGTGTACAGAAATCAAGTTGATCGATGGTGACAATTTTTCCTTGATGGGGGAATTGTACACATCGAAACACCGACGAGGCAACTGCAGTCACAGCGTAGAACCAACTTCTCCCGAGTAATAGGTTGTAATCAAGGGGAGCATCGACCACCTCCACATCAACGGTAACAGTTTTTCCGCCATAACCAAATTGCTTCTGTCCTGTCCTGCACCATGAAATCTATTCCTTCACATTTCGAAGGAACCCTGCACTCCAGTTGAACAGTGTTGGTTCCAAACACTTAACACCGTAAGCCACCTACGATCTTGATGCGATATGCTCTCTAGTACTTCCCGTCACGCTTGTGATGGAAAACAGTATAGACCAGAGGGGTAGCTCTCGAATGTCTTTGATAGGGATTCTACCCCCTACCAGCCTTGCTCCTGGGATACAGTGGCGTGCCAGATACACATCCACTTGTTCAGGTAGCACCCTTTGAGAAAGATATGGGGACCCCTCTTTTCAAGAGGCCAGTTAAAAAATACACGTCTTCTAACTCAATGGTTAAAATTTGTGTGCCAATCCGGAATCCTTTCTCTGGAACATCCCATAGGCTGATCATATGCTCGAGCAATAAAATCTCTTTCTTCATTTTTTGCAACTTGAAGAATTTGAGAAAGCCACAAGCTCACAATGCGGCCCATGTGCAGGGACTCCACAAGGCGGCTAAGTCATCCATCTCATGTTCTCTTTCTTTCCACTCGATCATGGTCGCCGAAGTTACCTACAAAACAAAAAAAATCAAGAAATTAATTATTTCCATATTTGGCAATTTCGGCAATTTTCAAAAGCAATTTAAAACATGAAATAATATGCCCACATCATTTAAAAGTGACCACACACTCTTTAATAACCACCACACCCTCTCTTAACCATTTAACATCCATCATATAATGATGAAAACATTTCAAATGCAAACGGTTTCTTTATGGTTGCATGGGCATACGTGAGAGTTTTATCATGGATTCCTTGCCAAAAAATGACCTATATAATTGACTATTGAGGTGTTGGCATCTTAGCCATCCTTTTCTAGAACATTTTTGCAAAAAGAATCCCATTTTTCCATTGGTTTTCAAAGAGGGCGATTTGGTTTTGTTTGGGGCAACTTAGGGCTTCATATTTTAAAATAAATGATGCTATGAAAATGAATATTAAACCATGTAATTGAAAGAAGAAGAGATGGATATCTACCTGGTCCAAACGGAAAGCGAAATGGTCAGCCAGAGCTCCAGCAGAAAACAAAACAAGATCCACTTCAAAATGAGAATCTCCACTACTCCAAAATCCTTGTGCAAAATGAAATGGTAAATGAAATTTTCAATGTATTGTTATTTATAAATTTTCATTTTTCATAAGGTATGGTCATTTATGGGTTTCTCTAACAATATGTTGGCTTCACTAAACCTTGGTTTGTAGTTTTGGCATCGCAGGTTTCCTAGCAGTCCTGATGGATTATTCACCTTGTCGCACTTATGAGCATAGTCTTAGTTCGTTCTCGAGCTCGATAATATGAGAACGTAACCGGGTAAACGTTTATCTCTTTTTTAGACCCGTACGGATACACGAACACATGAAAAAGGAACCCCCCTGGAGTCTACTTTAAACCCTTTCAGACTCTCTAAATATGAAAAGATTGTCGACTGACCTTGTTTCCTTTCACACTTGTTAAAAGGTCAAAAAGGGCGTCTTTCGAGCGATAGTTTATCTCTTTTTCGGTCTCGTTAGACTACTGTACGAAAAATGAACTGAGAGAGTTCTCTTTTGAGTGTTTTTCCAAACTCTATAATCTCGAAAAACCTTCGAGTTTTCTGTCGTTGGACTCGTTAAAAAACACATCGACAGGCCCATATGGGACCGATCCCTTACTTCTTCTGGTTTGTTAAACAAAGGAAGAGGAACTTACCGAAGGTGAGTTATATCGAGCATGTGTTATCCTCCTCGAGCTCATTAAATCAAAAAGAGGTACTCGTCTATATGGATGGGGGAAAAAATTGAAAGGAGCAAGCCAAGCATTCTCTTGAGAACATTGTCCATCAATTCTTAGAGTCGCCCTTGAACACGGCACTTTGTCATATGCATACATCATAATCCACTGAACCTCTGCATTGAGCCAATCCTTTGAGTTCCTTTCACTCCTTTGGGTAACCCAATGCAAGTCACAGTATCCACTGCATAGTTTTGGTCCATGTCATGTTTCGTTGTCGTGCCTCAGTGTTCAAGGGAAGTATCCGCCTCTAGAGTCGGCCATCCCAAATATC
The DNA here is from genome assembly GCA_009831015.1 of Picea engelmannii. Lineage (NCBI taxonomy): Eukaryota > Viridiplantae > Streptophyta > Pinopsida > Pinales > Pinaceae > Picea > Picea engelmannii. The sequence goes on from ML776990.1 coordinate 110,231, forward strand.
TTGCCTCAAAACCCATGTCAGTGCATGTTCTTACCAATTACATATCTATATCCATTTCGTGTCGTTGATGGGGGATACATCAAGGCCCTCCCTCGACGAGTCTATTCCTGTTGACTTCAATACATTATCCGAGGATCAGACTTAGAAACCAGTTAGTACTTTGGGACCTGCATGCCTCAATGGCAGGCCTCCTCACATCCGACAGTGGGTTTACATCATTGACCTCTGATCGAATGCTTCCATGGATGTTCGACTTCAGCTCATCCATTCACATTTGCTGGAATGTACTAAGGTACCTTGGGAATCATTGACATTAATGGTGATCTCCCTCGCACTTGTTAACGATTCGCACCATTGACCGGTAATCAAGTGGTTTCTGCCATGTTCGACATCAAAAAATCTATTCACATGGTTAGATTCGTACCATATTGGGATTGGTAAGAAGACCATGGGTTGAGTAATCACTTTTATATACGCTTTGCCTAGGTTGTGAAGGAGTTCTATTGGACATATGACACATATATTGTTACATAGATCCACTTTGTATTGGTTGTGGCTATGTCTTGCCATCCCGTAGATCCACTATGTATTCTTCATGGCTACAATCAGTCCGAGTCATCAGAGTATAGATCCACATTGTATATTCGGTGGCTATACCTTCTTATCAATAAAATTATGGATCCGCAGTGTATTTTATGGCGGCCATATCTTGCAAGTCTTGATCACCCAAGCATAGGTATGTCTGCCTTGGGATTTGAAATATGTCATGATATTTGTTGGATGTTTGTGTGTAGCTTCCATCAGGTTCTCCGAGTCTACACCCTTGCTTGAGCATCTACAAAGCATTTCAGTTATCAGTTCGTATATTCTAACTTCATGCTTTGGGGGGCAATCTGTTACACGTCAAAATTACTCAACTGGATAAGTGTCGCATGTTCCTCTCAATTGTCGTAAGTGTCGCATGTTCCTCTCAATTGTCGTAAGTGTCGCATCTTCCTTACAACTTTTGCAAGTGTCGCAAGTTGTTCACAAGTGTCACAAACGTTGTTCAATCATACTGCCATAATGACGACACTAAGGAGTCACTTAAAACATCTCATACACTTGATTTGGAGAAGGGGAACTGGTTAACTGAAGACAAGGAACTCTTATCACCTAACAAGAGCTCTTAAACAAAGGTTCTGAGGGTGAGCGCTCCCCTACATCAGCTTTAGGAGCGTTGGCGCTCCCCTATAATGCCTTAGGGAGCGTTATAAAGCTTGTCTGCCCCTCTGAAGGAGCGCTATCCACTTTTGGAGTGCTGGCGCTTCCCTCAAGCTTCCTAGGGAGCGCTACAGTGCTCTGATGCCCCTTTTGAGGGAGCGCTGCCTAATCTGTGGCAGTAGTTGGCCCATTGAGGAGAATAAGGGGAGGATGCTTCAAGTTTAGAAGGCAGTTGCATTTGAATCCTTGGTTCCATCAAGGGATCGTTGATCTAAGGAGGAAGTTCCTCAACTTGTTCTAAAGATAACTCAATAGGTTAAGCTCCTCTTAACCTATATAAGCAAGCTCTATGATGGTGAAAAGGGGGAAGAATTGCTAGCATCAAACCTATGATATCATAGGGAACACACAGTCAGTCAAAGGAGAAGTGATCAGTGAAGTTGCTATCATCCAGGTTGTGGATCTTTCAAGCAAGGGTTAGACAAAGGGGACTTGACGAAGCTGTCACATTCACATCTATGATTGTAAGTATTGTTGTCGTTATTCTCATCAATATGACATGCTTGGCCTGTTTCTTTCTAGTTTGTGTCTGATCTCACATGAACCTATCATTGATAGATAGATATGTTTTCAAGCTAACATCAATAGAGTAGGAAGCGGTCATACTTTGTTTGTCTACAAGACTCAGCGAGGAGTGAGAGTTCAGAGCTCGGTTTGGAGCGTGCAGGGACAAACATTGATAAAAAGGTACTGTTGTTCTCCTTCCTTCTCATGTGATATTTTGTATGGATTTGAAAGGAAGTCAATGTCCACGTTAAGCACTTTCTGTCTTAGAGTAGGGTCTAGCTCTTTGAGGTAGTCTACCTGTCCGCAAGGAGATTTTCCTACAACAACTTATGAAACCCTACCATTTTTTGATTCAATCTATTCGTCAGATCCTTGATCAACGAATATTGGATTTTGTAATTTATGAAGAAATTGTTTTAGATTATCTTCCTTAGTTGCAAAATATTGGAATATTGACGAGAGAAAAGAGTAAAAAATATTGAAAAGGAACCAATTGACTATATCATACCAGCTAAGGGTAAAAATACTCGATTATAATACTTGCCTAGTCCTCCTTTTATTATAATATCTAATCCTATCGCAACCCATAAATTATGGCAAGACAATTATTGCTCAAAAAGTGAATAGTTGGTATTAGGCACACCCCCAATATTAACACCTTTGGGAAGCCCAACTTATCAACCTTTTCCATCTTGTTCAACATCTCTTGTCTCACAAGGAACTCCTCAAAAGACTACAACAAGAATTATGGTTGGAGCTAATCAACCTAGAAGACCTTGGTTAACCTTAGAAGGAGTAAATGTTCCTAGTGATCAACATGACTTACCTAAACATATAGAAAAATTCTTTCCCAATTTTGATCTCGACAACAGAGACTCTCCTAAGGATCATATCAATAAATTCATGTTGGAAGTCAATCTAATGAAAGTGGAACATGAAGAAGTAGTATGCCGATTATTTCCTTATACTTTTGAAGGAGAGGCATCTACCTGGTATTTATCTTTGACAACAGGGTCAATAACCAGCTGGTATAACTTTGCAAAACTATTCATGAAAAAAATTGGTGATGAAAAGTCCCTAACCTCTTTAGTCCTTGAATTATCTAGAATAATAATGAATGGAAAATAGAAAATTAAAGATTTTAATCAAAGATTCATGACCTTGCTAAATAAAGTACTTGAAGATTCATGGCCTCCAACTAATGTTCTTCTTTAATTTTATACCACTTCTCTCCCTTCCTCAATCACTATTTTTGTTAAAAGGGAAGCCAAAAATACATTAGATGAAACTATGCAAGAGACTTTGGATGTGGAAATGGACATTATGAGCATAGTCAACAAAGTTGCAGTCGAAGATACAAGAGCCTTACCTCCCACTAAGAGAGTTACACTCGAAGATGAAAAGAAAGATAAGGAGACTCTAGACTTTGAAAGCCTACATAATATAGTTAAAAGTCTCGCTAATGACATCCTGGACATTAATAAAAATGTAGCAAGAGAATCAAAATCTAAAAGATCATGGAGACATTTTGTTGAAAGAAAATTTCCGTCTCTTGGTAATCATATTTTTTTTGCCAATGATGAAGAAGAATAAGAAGAAGAAGAGAATGATGATGATAATGTTGGTACCTCTGGGGTAAACCTCATCTAGGACATTGTTGATGGTGTTATTGATGAGGAGGAAGATATACCCTACAAAGAAGTAAATATATCTACCCTACAAAGAATTAAATGATGTTCAAACCATAAGTAAAGGTCCTCCTGCTAGTACCTCAGCCCCATCTCCTGCTATTTCTTTTAAGAAAACCTTACCTCAAGACAAACCACTCACCAAGAATTCAGTGGTATCAGATCAACTTGACTATGATTTGGTTGAAGACATGAAGAGAACTAGGGAAAATATTTATTTTTATGAATTGAAAAAACTAAAACAAAAGAGAAACAATTTACTTAAAGAATTAGATAGTAATAATGTTGAAAAACAAACTACTACAGTTGTAAATAAAGATAAAGAAAAAATTTCCCAAAATTCAACGTCAAATAAAAATAAACAAGCCAATGTCAATGATGTACTAATAGGAGATAAATATAACTCTCACAGACCACCCTTTCTTTTAACTTTTGAAATTTTCTACAAAAATGTATACAACTATTTGGTAGACTTGGGAGCTTCATTGAATATAATGCCATATTCTGTTTGTAAGAAAATCAATGTTGAACCACAAAAGTCTACCATATAGATTGTACAGCAAGATAGAACAAGAGTTAAGGTTTTAGGTGAACTTAAGGATGTATTTATTCAATTATATTCTAATCCCGAAGTTCATCAAACGATATACATCATTGTTGTTGACATTCCAAAATCTTATGGATTTCTTCTAAGCAAGGACTTGTCTGAAAAGCTTCATGGTTACTTTTCCACAGACTGGTCTCATTTGTGGTTACCATACAATGGTAAACCCAATCAAATCATAGTGGATCATTGGAAGCATATGGAACATACTATGACTGATATTGATGGTGAAAATGAGCCAGTAATGTTTTCAAATTCCATTTTAGGCAACTATTGTGTTGACTCATTTTTTTGGAATTTTATTGCAAAAAGTTCACCATTCATGGATTCGTCCTTCCAGTCCGAGGTTGTAATTTTTTCTCAAAATAACTCTTCAAAATGTATAGATTTTGTTTCTAATAATTTAGAGTCAGTTGTAAATAATGAATTTTGGACCTTATTTTTCGATGGCTCAAAATCTAAAGAGTGTGTTGGAGAAGGGTGTGTCTTAGAAGATCCCAATGGTAACATAACTATGTTATCCTGCAAACTGGAGTTTCAATGTATGAATAATGTAGCCAAATATGAAGAATTAATCGGAGGTTTGAAAAAGACTATTGATTTGAATGTTAAATTCATTAAGTTTTATGGTGATTCAAAGATTATTGTCAAATAGGTAATGAAATAATATCCATTGTATTGTCAAATACCAACAACTTGTTTTGGACTTGTTACCACATTTCACTGCTTTTGAGATCAAATTTGTTCCTGGAGCTCAGAATTCAGATGCCTACTTACTTGCTAATATTTCCTCAAAGTTAATTCCCTCTGAGGAATTTTCTCATGATAGATTTTCAATTGAGTTATTGTTTAGGCCATCTGTTCCTGACAACATAACCAATTCGAGAGTTTTTAATGATGATGAGGATATTATAAGTTTTATTACAAAAAAAGACATATATAAGGACTTGTTGATGTAAAATATTTTTTTACGGTCTTTGAGTCAACCTCAAGAGTATAAAATCCCCTTGCATTTTTAACAGGTGGTACTCCTCTACTTTCAAATTGCATTAAAAAATATAAACAATGCCTGAGAAGGACCAGGCTTATTTAGAATAAATATTCACATGTGAAGGATACCTGATATTGGACCAGGTAGCTTGTGAAAGGAAATATTTATAATATATTACAGAATTCATAAACCAATAAAGTATAAAGATAGACATAATGACATTTCCATCACAACATTCATTAAGACATAACATAATATCCAAGAAAGGAGACAAGAAAATATGGACCACATAATGGAAGAGAAATTTAAATGATCATTTCATTAGGAAAAAAAAAATATTATTGATCCAGGTGGAAATTAGTGGCCTCCCACCTATTCCACTGGCTCAAATTACAGTTTCCATCTTTTCATTTTTTCTACAGTTTTTCGGGTCCCAAACTTTTGGGGTCATTTTGAGGCCCTAAACGATGTTTTAACGACTAGGGAACGCCCAACAGATATTTGTTGGGATATAATGAACCGTTAATAATGCATACTCCTTGTCTATACCTTTCTGATGAGGTACCAAATTCCCCTAACGAAGATCATATGAAAAATTTTCACCTTCAAGAAGTTGACCTATCAACTACCCCCATTGGGGCCCACAAACCTTTTGGCATTTCAGCTTCCAGGGTGAGGGTTTTGGATGTTTAGGGTTTTCTCATTTATTATTTATGTTGAAATTTCCTTTTGAGCCTCATTCTAATCATATTCTTGTGAATGAGCATAGCCAACACATCTCTCTTTAGAGATAAGCTACCACCATTCTAGCTAGATTGTGTTCTTTGCATTTTACAGTCTTTTGTGTTCGAGACAGTCATTGATAGAATTTTAGTTTTACTATTTTATTGTATTATTATATTCCTTGCAATATCTATGTGAATCTCCTTTTTATATCTCTTTTATATTTTTTCCTTCATTTCGTTATCGAAATAATCTGAATCAGTGGTATCAAAACAATCTTCTCCTTGTCATTTTTAGTGCATGTCCCCGACGAGGTTAGGGTATAGAGAGTTGGATTTCAATATTTTTTCTCTTGAGAAAAACTAGCCTCTCTCACCAAAGAAACCTCCCATGGAAGAAGAAAAGAGGGACAACGGAGTAGGATATCCTATCAAATTTTTGCTCGAGGAAGCCCTCACATGACATAGGAACGACATGATGGATAATTTCACCCATATCCTTCGACAACTATAGACAAAAACAAAGGCACCTTCAACTAGTAGTCACTTCGGAGGTGCGACGCCCTTTAAGGTACAAGTTAAATTTGATATTCCTTTATTTGAAGGCTAGATAGACATCGATTCTTTGGAAAAATGGTTAAGTTTGCTAGAGGGTTATTTCTTTGTCCAAAAATTTTCCAATTATGAAAAAATCACCTTTGTGCTCCTTTAGGTCCTTTCCCATGTCAAATATTGGTGGGATACATACTGCGAGAAAACTTTTGAGGATAAGTTTTCAATTTTTGGGTGAGGATCCTCTTGGATGGCTTTTGTTGATGCTCTCAAGGAACAATATTACCGTGTTGGAAACTATGATGACCAATATACAAGATGGAGCACACTGCATCAAGAGAGGGACCAAACAATGCTAGAGTTCACAAATACCTTGCATACCTTGCACAACAAGTTGGATATCAAAGACTCTGAGTTACATCTGGTTCTAAAATATCATGAGGCTCTACATAGGTACATCTAAACTAAAATGGATTTTCCATACATCTCGTCATTAGGAGCCGCTTATCGATATGCTGTAAAAATTGAGCAAAAATTTAAGCAACTGAACAAGTGGGAGTTTGGGTCTATGAATAAGAAAAAATTGAAGTATGGTAAGGGTGGCACTAAATCCTAGGGAAAAGGACAAAGAAAAGATTTTCAGTCCAAGGACAACCAATCCAAGCCACCAAGAAAGAAGGGTAATGGGAAGTTGAATAAGGACACTAGAAAGTGGTGCGAGTTCCACAAAATCCCTTGGCACAATACTGATGAATGTTTCTCCAAACAATCATTGTTGGTTGAGACGAAAGTCACAAGGTTGGATGCTGAATTAGAATTTGATTCAGAACCAGAAAAGGGAAAATGAATCATTGATGTATAACCCAGTGTCACCATCACTAAAATAAAAGTTCTGGTAGCACTTGAGATGTTCTAATGGCCGCCTTAGAACTATGCCAAACACATCTTGAAATTGATTATAGGGTTTTAAGTGGTATTGGTGGATCAGGTGGACAAGGTTAAGAAGAACATGAAGCATAAAACTGGAATTGATGTGTGTAATTTCAGTGATCAGTGATCAAGGCCATTGGGTATGAGTCATTTGTCCATATTCTGTGGATCACAGGGAATTGAGATAAATATCAGAAAAAATGGTCATCATAATGAAATATGAAAGAACAAGAAAAAAAACATGAATCACAAAGAGACCTATGCTAGATTGACTTTTCACATTCATGAGATATAATATCCACTAAATAGAAATGATTTCTGAAGAATGGATAATGATACTTGAACATATCACACAAATTATAGGAAAATACAATGAGGCTAAGAATCTACTATTCGTGGACAACCATTGATGCTCAACAACTATAATTTATTCAAGTAAAAGAGTAAAAATGAAATAAGAAACAAAGACTCTTACAGACTAATAATAAATCTCTCAAGAATATTGATAACAATGAATGACAGAGGCATATTCCCTCATGATTACAATAATGAACACATAGTCTTCCTGCTGAAAATCTATCTTTGGGACATTCTTGATCGAACCCCCTGCCCATCTACATTCAAAATCCTAGAATTTATAACCATTTACAATATCTAGGTTGTTATTAGCTTTAGGGAATAAAATCTATCAATAAACCAAAAATAAAAGGAATCTTTGATTTGTGGCAAGAGATTTGGAGTTTCCTATTCTTCTTCCTTCTAATCTAGAACTACTAGAGTGAATTCCTGGAAATATGTGAAATTTAGAAAAAAAAAAACAATGTTTCAAATATCAACCCAAAGATCCCAAACCCTTCCTTATTTTTGGAAATCTCTCATGCTACTCCTAATTGGTCCCGTTATGGAAAAAACCCATGTTTTAGACTTTTGAAATTCCTCATAATTTGGTCAGAAATCATGCCGGAAGTTGGTTTCTAAAATAGTCACGTAAAAAAAATTTGGTAGTGCATTTGAATTTTCATGTATGGAGGTCGCTAGTGAAAGTTCTGAAATAGTTTTTAGTAGTGCTAATTTCTTGTAGCTTTAAAAATCTTATGTGTTTGGTTATGGTAGTGCTACCACAAGTCTTCAAAACTTTAAACCACAGACTAGACCAGACCAAACCAAACTGACCTACTTCTGTAAACAGATCATACTGTCTTGATAAGAATTTGGAGAAGGTAAGAAAATTTTGTCACTACAAATTAGGTGCTAACAAGTCCAACCAGAGGAACTAGAGGAGCCTGAAGAAGGGGAGCTCCTCTTCCACTCATAGATGTGGGTGAAGGGGACCCCGCTCCATTTCATTGTTGACAACAATAGCTATAAGAACTTAATCTAAGAAGAAGTTGTCAATAGGTTGAACCTAAAAATGATGTCACATCCTTAGCCATACGCCATTGGTTATCTCAGCCAGGGATGAGATATTGTGTTAGCCAACAATGTCACCTACACTATGACATCAAACCTTTCAAAGATAAGGTGTTGTGTGATGCCCCCCCCTTTGAAGTTTGTGATGTTTTATTAAGACAACCATATATATGGAAGCATCATGTTGTTTGTGAATCTAGGCCCCATAGTTTCATTATTACTTCCGGAGATCAACTCTACAGGATACCGGAGGTAGTCCCAACTACTACGGTCTCGTTGATCTCCGTGAAGCAGTGCAAAAAGGTGGACTCTTAGACTGGGAGATTTGTCCTTTTTATGGTTCGATCAGAATGTGAATGGAATGTCACTATTATCACTGAAAAAATGTTCTTTACAATACATGAAATGGTTGAATACAATACTAGCACGACACATTAATCAACACACCTCAAGCATTTACAAAACCTATTCAACAAGCAAAACTATGAAAATGTTCATTGAATTTCAACGCAAATTTCTCAAGCCTTACTCATGCACATCTGCGTCAACCAACATAACGTTGAATGCACACATTGCACATACTGTGCAACTGTCTCCAGAAGAACCCACACAGATGCGGAAACGATGCATTAATGCATTTGTTCATGTCTCAACCACTTCCAGGTCAAAGTGTACCATGACAAGACCACAAGATCGGCTTGAAATCTTTCCTTGGGGCTACTGAAAGGATGTGAAGTACCTTCAAAGGTCTCTCATTCACACTATGATCAAGCTAAGAAAAATATTTCATTGGTCCTATAAATACATGACCATGGTGTGCATACAAAGCAAAGAATTTTGAGTATTTTTATGTTGTTCAATTTGTCTTAGAGAAGCCATCTTTCTCCTAGAACTCTTTGAGCATTCATAACAAGTGTTGCACTTCTCTCCTCTTGAGAAGTCCAACAATCAAGTCTTCACCATTGTATTTCCATTTTAATCCATTGTTAGAAGAGAAAAATGTTTGTATTTTGGGGACTCAAGAGCCCTCCCAAGGAGGAAGAGGGGACTCATAAGTCCCATTTTTCTCCTAGGTGTTATCAATATGAAGACCACTTTCCATTGGTAGCTATCCCTTTGTCTCATTTGAAAATTTGTGTTTGATGTTATATGTTTGGAAAATATGTTTGTATAATACCCTAGTTTTAAGTCCCAGATGAATAATGTATTTTGTTTATTTATGAAATGGCAGAGTGTCTGTAAAGTTGAAAATGATGGAGAGCATAAGAAATGTAATACTTTGAATAATAATAATAATAATACATCGTTGGATGTAAGACAAACAAGGACAAGAGTTATAGGAGGTTATGATTCCATGAGAGAGGGGGATAAGGGGATAATCCTTTTATTACATATTATTTTTACCCATCCTTTATTTAGTCGGAAAAGAGGGGTCATGTGAACTTCTTTGGGAGGCCACATTATTCCTTGGCATGTCAATTATATAAACCATGTTTTGGGCATTGAAGAGTGTTGGTCATTCATGGTTAATTCATTTTTTTTTTCATTTCATTCATTATTTATCTCTCTTGTTCTGGGTATGGGAATGGGAAACCAATTGCTAGGGTAGTGAACCATGGCTGGTTGGAAGTAGAAACTACTAGTGTTTTCCAATAGAGAATGGATTTCTGTGTGCATAAGATTGTTGGCAGTTGTGAAAATATTGTCCATAGTTGAGAATCATTGTAGTTTCCAGCATTGATATTTCCTAATGAGTAGCACTGGAGCCATGGGAAGAAGTGGAACATATTGAGGGATTTCATTGAAGAGAAGGGTGTTCACTTCTTTGAATTGTGCAGGATGAAGGGGAAGAGAGTTGGTAAACTAGGATGGTTGTGTAGTTGAGAAATTGTGAGAGTTTGATTGTTGGCTGGCTTGGGAAACTAAGAGTCAGCCTAGGAACCATCCTTGTGGATTCATATCCTAGGCTCATGGATGGCATATTGCAAAGAGTTTATGGGCAATGGAGCCTAATGTTAGGTGGAATGTATGATTTTTGTAGCCAACTGGTGGATTGTTTCTTTAAAATATAATTTCTCTTGTGTTTCTCTATAATTTATATTCCGTTGTGTAATTCATCTCTATGATAAGTTTATGAATTTCTTTTTATTGTTAATTGTTGGGCATGGAGTTTTTAACATTCTTTAAAGTCATGCATGTTTATTTTTAATTGCATGTGCATGTAGTATGTTCTTTATTCATATAATGGTATCAATAATTCGAAATCGCCCAGGAAGGTGAATTTTAGAGGTAAGTGAGCAACGAGCATGTTATAGATTAGTATCAAAGGAAATTATTTTCGATCGTTGGTATGGGTACGTTAAAATTTTACTTACAAAATAGGTTTAAAGGATCACCAAATTTTAGAATATGCAGTTCTAGTTTAGGTCATGAAATCATTAATTTCGGAGCGGTAGAAAACCTAAAAATGGTAAATCTTGGTAGAGGGTATTCTAAATAGGAAAAGATATATAAAACTAAACTAACTAAAAAATACAAGGATGTTTTTCTATGGTCGTATTATGATATTAAAACTTATGATATGTGGATCATCCAACACACCATCCCTATGAATAAGGATGCCAATCCATTCCAACATAAACTTTGTAGGATGCATCCTTCCCTAGAACCCCATTGTAATGTCCCTAATCCGAAACCATTTGTAATTGTACATATAGGCTAGTGAGCCATTGGTACCGATTGTTAATGTAAATGTACATATAGTATGGTGAGCCATTAGCACTAATATTTGTTGTTGCGCACACCTGGGTAAGTGCGCAAAGAAGTTTTATCAAAGACATGGTGTGCACATTTCATGGTGTTGTGCGCACCTGGGTAAGTGTGCATGGTTATACATCAAAGAAAGGGTGTGCACATTTCATAGTGTTGCACACACTCGGGTAAGTGCACGGGAATGATATGGGAGTGCGCACCAAGCCAAGTTATATATATGTGTATATATATGGTTGTATATGTATTGAGGTCAAGGAGCCTGTGTGATTATGAGGTTGGTGAGCCGGGATGCAAATAGGCTAGTACACCTATCCATGTAAATGTAATCAAAATTATTAATATAATATTACATCACTATGGGCAGTCAGACTAAAAAAAAAACAGAAGGGGGGCTAACTCCACCGGAGAAGGGAAAAGGGGGTGGTACTTAAGTCCTAGGGAATATTTTAATAATATTTCTAGAAAAGTGTAAGTTATGGATAATTATTTTATCCTAAGTTCCTGAGGGTAGGGAACAAGTCATCAAGTGGCTTAATATACTTCTAAAGGTGACAAGTGTCGAGTTGAAGGCATGCAATATATATTTTTGGCCTTATTGTATTTTTTGGGGGGATTATCCATTATTCATTATTCACTCTTGTGCGCAAAAGGGGGCCAGTATAGGGAGAGGGTGACTATTACCTTATTTTCAAAGAAGATATTGTAAGGGGTTTTTATGTATTGTAATCAGTTCTTTTACATCAATGAGGTAGGTTTTCAAGCCCTTGAGTAGTCTCTCTAGGTGAGATATTTTATATTGAAGAAGCGGGTGGTCAGGCCTGTGAGTAGTCTCTTTGGGTGAGATATTTGTTGTTGAAGAAGTGGGTTGTTAGGCCCGTGATAATACTCTCTAGGTGAGATTTTTGTTGGGAATTGTTCCCTGGTGCACTAAGAATGAGTCATAGGGATCACAGACTTAGTTTTTGGCCTGTTGCTAGTAACCCTAGAAGGGAAGTGGGGCAGCCAAGAGATTATTGAGAAGAGAAAGGGAACATTTCCTTGGGTGTGGCAGGTGCGTGGGGAATGAGAGACTGTAGGCTAGTTACAGTAGTGGGTACCTTTGATTGAACAATTATGTTGAGAATCAGAACTTATCCTGTCACTAGGAACCCTTTATTCCCTAGTGGAGTTAAGCCCCAGCTTGGGGGTGAACTGTTGTTGAAGATTATGAGCAATAGAGTCTATGGATGGGAGGATCGTTTGATTTTTGCGCGCAGTTGGTGACTTTCATAAAAGATAAGTGTTCTTTATGTTCTTGTCTCATTTACTCTGTGCTTATTTATCTATGTTTTATATGGGTTAATTCTTGTATGTTGTCGCATATAAGTAAATGTTGTTATTTTGTTTAATGTTTCTTGCACATGTAAGTGTGATGTTGATATCCATTATTGTAGTTGCGCATGAGTATGTCGAATGTTGATATTATTTCTTATTAATTTAACCTTATGATATTGGTCATGAGTCTTTGAGGAAAGGATTAAATGGTTGGGTGCGTAGGAAAGTTTCTTGTGTGCATATGAGGTTGGAACTCATGTGTGTGTCTATGGAAATAGACCATACACACAAGGAAATCAGAATTGGCATGTGATGCCAAGGTGGTTGTGTGCACGATAGTGCTATGTGATCAATATACTTTTGCGGAGTTGTTTGAGTTACTTCTGTTTCTTAAAGTTGTGCTAAAATGAAAAATTTAGTGTGGCACGACTCAATTGAGGTTGAATGCACTACTTCAAGTGATACTGCGCAGACTAGTGTTTAGTATAGAATCTATGCAGTGGATTTTCAGATTAGATTTGTTCAATAGTATTTTGAGTGTTATTACAATATGGTTGGTTCAGAGTTGCATCAGTTGAGATTGTGTGACATGGCCCAGCCTGGGGTGGTTGGGGATGTTACATTCTAATATCAGAGCTATTGGTTCAACATTGGACTTGTGTGGGCAAAAGATCAACTAGAAGCATCAGAGCTCCAGTTTCAACATTTTTCCCGCAAGAGATGATTTCTACTTAAGGAAACAATCAGACTGGTAAATGACTGAGTGTGGAATTTCAACATGGCCTTGGTTGCGCATTAAATGAGAATGCGCAAATGTGCATGCTAAGTATATGATATTGCGGAGTGAAACATTGGAACTGCACAGTAAACAATGGTGCATAGGTGTGCGCACTAAAGGTTTGGGGGTCCGCTGAACAAATTTGTGGTGCATGTGCATTACTAATATGTAGTGTACAAGTTAAAAATTTACATCGCACATTGGTGTATGTTAAATACTAGTGCGCACACGGGCTTCAGAAGAAGGGATTCTAACAAGATGGTGCAGATTTTTCATGAATTTGACTCATGAATTCATCTAATAAGTCTTGTTTCCTGCACATTTTGTAGAATTATCAACGATTAGAGTAGGAAAAGATCAACATAGAAGGTCGAAAGCATGGAAGATGCACAAAGGACTTGTAGTCCTGATGATGAATTCAGAGATCTGTATGTTGGTTTGGGTGTTGATGGTAAATAATCCGAGGAAGAGCACATGAACTTGGTAGAAACCATAAAGGTACTGCAAAAAGATGTCCAAAGTTATAAATCTGATAATGAAAGGATTATGAGAGCCAATGAGCAACAATATGACTTCAATGTCAAGTTGATGCATATCCTAGACAAAATAGAAAATAAAATGGATAAGAAGACAAAGTCAAGTAGGTCAAGAAGTCGCAAGTCTCATGATGATAAAATAAGAGAAGAAATAAGTGATGATAGGAATCATCACCACTCACCAAATCATTGATTTAGGAAAGCGCGTAGTAGATCAAGTACATGTCATGTTAGGAAGCATAAGAGAAGGACTACGATGGACGAGCTACTGGGAGAAATGAATAAGATCAAGCCTCCTACTTTTGATGGTGAACACAAGAAGGATGAAGATGTAGAGAATTTATTGTTGGGTATGAGGAAGAACTTTCAGTTGCATAACTATTATGCACACACAAAAGGAATAACTTCCATCTATCAGTCAAAAGGAAAGACATCAATGTGGTGGGATCAGTTCGTGCAAGTGCAACACATTGATGAGAAGAAGGTTACTTGGAGGGATTTCAAGAGGTATTTCCAAAATAAATTCTTAACAAAGTGGTATTATGACAATAAAATGGAGTTGTTTGAACTTAAGATTGGGAGTATGATGATAGATGAGTATGAAAGGATATTCTTAGAGATATGGAAATAAGTTGCATTAATCAAGGATGAGAAAGTTTAAATTCATAGGTATCTGAGTGGGTTTCCCTAATTTATAGATACAGTATGATGACCCTACGAAATTGGAGGAAACCATAAGCCATGCTAAATGTCTTTATGAGAAGCAAAGGGGAAGACCGACTTTCCAAAAGGCTTGGGAAGATAAGATGAAAAGCAAGGTGGATTAGAGGAAGAAGGGGGATAAGCCACCATTTTTCAAAAATACTGCACAAGGACATCAAACTCTCAAAGAGCCCAGAATGATGGAGATAGTGGAGAAAAAGTCATATTGGAAACAATCTATTCAATGTTTGAATTGTGGTGGAGATCATATGCGCAGATATTTCCATCAAAGAGGTGATAAAGTGAGGATTGCATACAATGTATAGCAAGCTGTGACAGTTGAGGACATGGGAAAAATGTACCTAGAATTTACGCATCCTTGAATAACAATCAAGCTAAGTTTCATTCACACATGATTGAAGTGGAAGGTAAGATTAATGATCAACCCATTGTTATTTTATTGACTCAGGAGCTAGTCATAGTTATCTAGATCCTAAGATGGTGGAAATATTTCAATTTCTAAGGAGCAAGCTTAGAAAATATTGGTTAGTGTAATTAGCTATAGGAGAGAAAAGGAAAATTAATGAAATGGTTAAGACATGTCCAATGGAGATGAATGGACTGCACACAAAGGTTGATTTAAATATCATGCCTTTGGGCTCGTATGATTGTCTCATTGGAATGGATTGGTTGGATGAGAACCATGCTATCCTGGAATGTTACAATAAGGAATTTACTTGCTTGGATGAGGAATGAAACTTAAGAACAATTCAAGGAATTCCAAGGGTTGTAACTATCATAGAAATTTTAGCCTTGCAATTGAAGAAAAGATACAGGAAAGGATGTCAAGTATTTGTAGGGCACATGGAAGAGGCACCTAAGGATAAAGTTCAAATGTTGAACATTGTGCAATACTAAAAGAGATACTAGGGTTGCCACTGAAAATAAATATTGGGGTTGGTAGTATTGAAATATTTGGTGTTGTGTACACCTGGGTAAGTGTGTGAAGAATTGTTATCAAAGATAGGGTGTGCACATTTCATAGTGTTGTACACACTTGTGTAAGTGTGCATGGTTGTACATAAAATAAAGGGTGTGCACATTTCACAGTGTTGCGCGCACTTGGGTAAGTGTGCGTGAATGATATGGGAGTGTGCACCAAGCCGAGTTATATATATGTATATGTATTGAGGTCGAGGAGCCAGTGTAATTATGAGGCTGGTGAGTTGGGATGCAAATAGGCCACTGTGCCTATCCATGTAAATGTAATCAAAATTATTAATATAATATTACATTGTTGTGTGGAGACAAACTCAGAATAAAATATATGGGGGGATAACTCCACCGAAAAATGGAAAAGGGGGTGGGACTTAAGTCCTAGGGAATATTTTAATAATATTTTCGAAAAAGTGTAAGCTATGGATAATTATTTTATCCTAAGTTCCTCAGGGTAGGGAACGAGTCACCAAGTGGCTTAATCTACTTCTGACGGTGACAAATGTTGAGTTGAAGGCATGCAATATATATTTTTGGACGTGTTGTATTTTTTGGGGGTGTTATCTATTATTCATTATTCACTCTTGTGTGCAGAAGGGGGTTAGTCCAGGGAGAGGGAGACTATTACCTTATCTGCATATAAGAGCTTGTAAGGGGTTTTTGTGCATTGTAATCAATATTCTACTATCGAAGAGGCGAGTTGTCAGGCCCACGAGAAGTCTCTCTAGGTGATATATTTTTTGTTGAAGAAGAGGGTTGTCAGGCTCATGAGTAGTTTCTCTGGGTGAGAGATTTGTTGTTGAAGAAGTAGGTTTCCAAGCCCGCGAGCATACTCTCTAGGTGATAGTTTTGTTGGGAATTGTTCATTGGTGTGTTGAGCATTAGTCTAAGGGCTCATAGACTTCATGTATGGCCTATTGTCGGTAACCTTGAAATGGAAGTGGGGCAGCTGAGGGATTGTTGAGAAGAGAAGGGGAACACTTTCTTGGGTGTGATAGGTGTGTGGGGAATGCGATATTGTAGTCTAGTTGCAGCAGTAGGTAGCTTGGACTGAGAGAAATTGTGTGGAGAATCATTCCTTAGTCTGTCACTAGGAAACCTTTTTTCCCTGGTGGAGTTAAGCCCCAGCTCAGGGGTGACCTGTTGTTGAAATATTATGAGCAAGAAAGTCTATGGCTGGGAGGAATGTCTGAGTTATGTGCGCAGTTGGTGACTTTCATAAGTGTTCTTTATGTGCTTGTCTCATTTACTATATCCTTATTTATTTATGTTTGATATGGGTTAATTCCTATATGTTGCCGCATATAAGTAAATGATGTTATTATGATTAATGTTTCTTGCACATGTAAGTGTGGTGCTGATAGCCATTATTGTAGTTGTATATGAGTATGAAAAATATTTATAGTATTTCATTTTAAGTTAACCTTTTGATATTGTTCATGAGTCTTCTAGGAAAGGATTAAATGGTCGGGTGTGCAGGAAAGTAGCCTGTGTGCATGGGAGGCTACAAATCATGTGTACATACAGGGAAATAGACCCCACACACAAGGAAATTAGAATTGGCGTGTGATGCTAGGGTGGTTGTGTGCATGGTAGTGTTGTGTGATCAGTATACTCATGCGTAGTTGTTTGAGTTACTTCCACTCCTTAAAGTTTTGTTAAAAGGATAAAGCTAGTGTGGTGCGACTTAGTTGAGGTTGAATGCACTACTTCAAGTGATAGTGCACGGACTAGTGTTTAGTACATAATCTATGAAGTGGATTTTTAGAGTAGATTTGTTCAGTAGTATGCTGAGTGATGCTATAGTATGGTTAGTTTAGATCTACTTCAGTTGAAGTAGTGATGGGGACATTACACCCAAGTTCCGAAAGCATTGAAAAAACTCCTAGATGCCAAAATAATTTTAAGTCCAAAACTCTACTTGGGTTCCCAACTTAGTACCAATTAGGAATAAAACTAGGAAGATTTGTTGGCACAGGGTCAGACCCAGGGTTCAACACTTACAACAATGCACCAACAAAACCCTAACTATCGGCCCTTTCAACAACACCTGCGAAGCAGATGAAGTCTCACCTGAGGTAGAGGCAGGGGTGGTTGCAGGACTCAAGTGTCTGCAACCTAGCTGGGACACGGATCTGTGATTATACCACTTAATAGAGAACTTATCACCGTTAGTTCCACAATATACAATTAATAACCACTTCGCTGATAAGATAGGGCTTCACAGTATCCACACTAATCTACTGTATTAAGCACTTAGCATCAATAAGTAAGTCAGATCTAACGGATCAAGCACTGAGCATATTCATGTATATCGGATCTAACATTATACGTATCATTAGAATTGAGCATAAACGGATCTATCTAATCCTCTCAAAGCACTTATCAAAAGGAGACATAAACACATAAAGACAGGCACAAAGAAAACTAACACAGTGTTTACATGATTCACCCCCACCCTGGGGCTACGTCCACCAGCTCTTCTTATTTATTGTCTTTGTTCAATTGGTTACAAGCACAGAGCCTCAAAAACCTACTGCACATAGGACATAAGATCTGCTCAGCCCGCTAGATCCTTCTTCCTTGCGTTACAACACCAAACCTTCTACAACTTCTTACAATGACTTGCACTTAGCTTCTGCAAGTCTCACATAGGCACAACGATCTTACAGACCTTTTTGGCACTTAGCATACATCACATAGATGTTGATCTATATTCTATCATAGGTTCTCTTCTTTACAATGCCTAGTTATCTATTTATACATTTACAAAATAGGCCTAAGCATGGGTAAACCCACAGGCCGACATCCCTTTCCTGTTACATATTCCCAAAAACCCAAAAAGGACCCAAAGTGGGTCGAGATCCCGTGATATCTTCTTAGTATTGTGCTCTTCCTTTGACGGGGTATATAAGTCCCAAAATAGGTCAACATGACCAAGAAACTCCCAAAACTTGGTGAAGGGACAATAGGCCCCCAACACTCACCTGTGACTCGTCTCGAGTGACTCTGGTCTGAGCAATTCTGCCTCAAATGCTTTGATCTTTTCTCGAGCTACTTTGACTTGCTTCTTTGTTGTGGCCTCTTTCTCTGTGAACTCCAGGATCATTGCATCATTTACTGGTCCTTCCAGGTGTTGATCTGCTATGAGGACGACTTGGTCTAGCTTTGCTCTTTGGCTCTCGATCTCAGCAACAGGCATGCCTTATCTTGCACAAGTTGGATTCGTTGAGTGACTTCCATCACTTTGCTTTGAAGCATATGAATCTGCTATTGAGTTGTGCATTTTTCGTGAGATCTCTTCATTCTATATACTGCTAACAGGGCCTTCAACTGCACCTGTAGTATATCCGCATGTTGTTTTGCTTCCTAGAGCTGAGACTCCATCGCCTGTAGTTATAGATTCTCTATAAGGTTTTCATATGTCTGGGTGCTCTGGTTACTTAGTTTCTTTCACTCCAAGGCAAGAGCTTTTAATATGTCCACTACGCTACGGGCATTTGCTTCCCTTTGGTCTCGTACATCTTGAGGGGTCTCAGGCATAGTACAGAGCTCCAAGTCTACTATGCATTGTTGGAGCTGCTGGATTACTTCTTCGAGTTGTGCCACCTGTTGTGGAACTCATTCTTCGGCTTTTACTTCAATGACTATCATAGAGCAAAGTGCTCTGTGAACCCTTTCATGTACTTCGAGTTGCTCTATGAGCAATTTTTTCGTTTCTTTATGCATCTAGGATTTTTCTTCATCAAACTACGCTTTCATAGCAAGCTTCTCTTGTTCTGCATTATTGCATTGTTATAGAAGATCTCCCTGTGCTTGTGCCAAAGCCTGGGTGGCTTGCACTATATCCTCCTGTGCTCGTCAAAGGTGAGCTTCGACTATATCATCAATCCGATGTAGTTGATATGGCTCATCACCTAGTTCTGTTGTTCCTGTTGTCAGAGGCACAGTAGAAACTGTGTAGCTAGAGTGTAGTGCTTGCTACACTTCTTGAAGTTCAACCTTGGTTCAAATGAACACCTCCTCCTACTTGGCTTCCTATTTCTCTGTTATCTCCAATGAGGCATCGTTTAGTGCAACGACGATGAAGTCGAAGTCATATGAGGTTAGGGTGGTCTCAAATTTAGTCCTGGTTTCTTTGACTTTCTTCCGGGATGTGGGATTTGATGGGGGAACCTTCCGTTTCTTGGAGGGGTCCTCCTCCTCTCTAGGTGGTGTAACCTCGTCTTTCTTCTGTTCAACTTCGGTGCCATCTATCTCTTTACCATCACCTCCTTGCTCAGGTGAGATAGAAGCAGTCTTCACTGAGGTGTTGTTGACATCTTGAATTTCTTCATCTTGCTTGGTCTAGGTGTATCGTGCACAGGTTATGGACTATCTATATCAGATATCTCCATGGGGTCTGTTGAAATGAGGAGGTCCACTCACCACTCCTTGGTGATTTCTTCCAAGTCTTCCTCTGTTATTTTGTAGTACGACTAAAGTTGTTGTTGATGCTCATTAGTGTGTGCTGTGATATAGATGAAATGGCGGTCTGTGCTGAAGTTCATCAATGGCCTGAACCTGTGGAGTGTGTTCAGGGTTATACGAGGCGTATATTGGATTGCGATCTTCAGTTGGTTGTAATAAGTGTGGAAGATGGCATTAGATTGCCACTACTTGTTCATGTCACTGGAGTACCACAACATACTGAAATTTGTGGCCAATGGTTCAAAGGGATCGATGTCTAGGGAGTTTGCACCTTCTGGCATATCCCATGTGATGAAAGCAAATAGGATGGGAAGCCAACTAAAGTGGAACTCATACCCTTGGTCCTGTGCTTCTCTGCAGTCTAGTTCTAACTAGTTCACCAAGTATTTGGCCCAATTCATATGTAGGCCCTCCGCGCACTTCCCTGCGAAGTATACTACAAATCCGGTTACTTGGGTGGGCCGGTTCTTGCGCACTAATTTCCTAGAAATTAGTTGACAAGCAAGGTGCACTGCGCCACTCTGGATAGAGGCTACCTTGTAGCCTCGCATACCCTTCTCTACATCTCCATATGTATCTTTTATCATCTAGGCGAGAGCATGATCTGCGGTCTTCCCAGGGTAGAAATCCTATGGGTCGGGGCCTTGCATGCTTAGCCCTGTGATCTAATTGATCAATATAAGATCCACTATGATGTCCTGGTGTCATTTGAAGTGTGAAATATTCATTAAATTCAATAGGATGGATTGTGCGAGGTTCTGGGTCCATGACTAAGCGATAACCTTTGAGTTCTTTCCTTTTGTTCGCGTCAGATACTTATGAGGGGCGAGCATACTGTAAACCTTCCTGTCGCCGAGGTTGAAATCGCTAAACTTCAACACTGTGAAATTATCCTGGTCGGCATGAACTATGCGCACCCCTTTCGGAAGGTATGCAGTGATCAAAGTATACTCAAATTCATGGGGTACACTATCATGATTGATGGCACCACTCAGAGGTGGTAGATAGGCAGGTAGAATGCTAAAAATTAGCTTGGCGTTTGCAAGATCATCTATGTGCTTAGTTCATTTCTCATCGACTGGTCGGGATGGTCCGGATCGAGTAGTGGAAGGGGATGCTTGCACGGTTCTTTTAGATGAATCCTGTACACCTGTAGATAACCCTCGCTCCGACATGACTCTCTCAGTCATTAAGTCAATCAGGACTTCTTCAACAACTTTTTCTATTGCGCTGAGCTCGTCAAACATAAGCGCTTGGGATTAAAATTACTGGGGTCACGATGATCTTAGACATTTTACTAGGATAAATAGTAAGAGTGTGATGATCACTGTATACAATTTCTAGTCTGCGGGCTTCAAATTCTCAATTGGAAAAAGTGTTCTTCGTGCATGGCGCGACAAGCTAAATAGGCAACTTAGCAACGGTTTACTCACATCGAGTATGAGCCTCATTAACTCTTGTTCTATTGATTGTGGCATGGTCCAACGGTATGGTGGTGAACCATCAATGCTTTCCGACCCATTCGGAGTGGTAGTCGAACGGATATATTTCTTCGCCATGGCGAAGTACCATAGGTCATTGTTCTGATATCCCGACAAAGCTCCATTTCTGCAAATTTTCTTTCTACGAAGTTCCATCTGGGATCTTCTATAACTTTTCAATCTTAGCCCTCTTCTTACTTAGATTTCTAGCCTTCTTCCTAGTGAGCTTGGTCACAATAGTCCTTTTTCCATTCTGATTCTTATCTTCTTTGGACATAGTCACTTCGCGCTGTCGAGAGACATTCCTAGGATTCAGGGTTAATTCTTCTTCTTTATCTGGGATAGGTACTTCAGTCTTCTGTGGGTGTTCCAACATTCTTTCAGCTTCAACATCTGAGTTTTTGGTGTTAAGTAGCTTTGATCTGTTCTTCTGTTCTTCAATCAAGTGTGTGATCCTCCTAGTCATGAAATCTTTTAACTCTTGTTGTTTTTGTTCCAAAGCTTCTTCTTCTTTCTCTCTGGCTTGATCTCTCTTGATCCATGGTTTTCCTAGTGACATGGTAAACAAGGTGTTGTCCTCAATAAATTTAATAATCTCAAAGTCTTCTTCTATCAAAGTTCCATTGGCACTCATAGGTATCTGAGCGATCCTTCCACATAGGTTCACCAGTTTTCCTCTGAATAATCCTATTCCTCCCAGTGATGGAATCATAGCAGGCTTTCCCAAAAGTTCCCAAGTTCTTTCTGTCATAATATTCACCTCTGTTTCCTCATATAGAACACAGTCAACGTCGAAGTCTCTTATTCTTTCTTCAATGCATGTTTTCTCTTTGAAGATCTCTGATAAGATGATATGTCAGTGATCATTTAGGGTTTCTTTCATCTGTAGCAGTACTTTCTCTGATTCTTTCTGGGATTCCGCCATAGTTTCTGGATTTGTCTTAGGTTTTCTTGGTTCATATTCATTCCTTCAAGATTAGCAATCATTCTAGGGCAATCCAACACTTCATGGTCTATATCTTTACAACAAAGACAACTAGGTTTTCTACCAGGGCATTCCTTATCCAGATGTCCTGGTTTTCTGCAACTATAACAGAGGGTTAATCCTCTCTTTCTTCTAAATGATCCCCAGCTTCTCTTGTACTACGCGCCAGGGTCATATGATTTGAACTGCAACAAATTATTTCTATGATCCTACATCCATTTTTTAGTCCAAACATTCTTTCTATGCATAGGTATAACATATCTTTCATTATCCTTATCAGATCTATTCATATCAAATCTTCTTTCATCTATCAATGCCCTAGTTTTTACGCTAGAACATAATCTATCAAACATACCTAGATCCATACTCTAGAAACAAAAACTTTCACTATTCTTACTTCTGCATAGAATAGAGCTTTCAGATCTATAAATTTTCTACTATTCTTACCTTTATGAGAGAACAGAGCTTACAGATCTTACCTCTTTTAGTCAGAAATTTCCACTTTTACCTTTCTTGGAGTACAAAGCATTCAGATCTTGTTTCTTTTCTTCAGATCTGAACTCCTTTCTTCATATCAGGATTCTTTCTTTTAGATCCAACCTCTTTTCTTTATCACAGAGCTTCACATATCAGTAGAACACTGTGCACTAGGGCAACAGATCTACGCATAGTTTCAAGTCATATTTTTGCACAAAGCTTCTTCTTCTTTAGTTCCCAGCAATCACAGTTTTGGGTCCTGGCAACGGAACCATTTGTTGGCATAGGGGCAGATCCAAGGATCAATGCTTACAACATCGTACCAACAAAACCCTAAATACCATCCCTTTAGGCAACACCTTCGAAGAAGATGAAGTCTCACCTGAGGTAGAGGCAGGGGTGGTTGTAGGACTCAAGTGTCTACAACCTAGCTGGGATGCGGATCTGTGATTATACAACTTAATAGAGCACTTAGCACCATTATTTCCATAATATACAATCAATAACCACTTCGTTGATAAGACAGGGCTTCGCAGTATCCGCACTAATCTACTGTATTAAGCACTTAGCATCAATAAGTAAGTCAGATCTAATAGATCAAGCACTGAGCATATTCATGTATATTGGATCTAACATTCTACACATCATTAGCATTGAACATAAACAGATCTATATAATCCTCTCAAAGCACTTAGAAAAAGGAGACATAAACACATAAAGACAGGCACAAAACAAACTAACACAGTGTTTACATGGTTCACCCCCGCCTTAGGGCTATGTCCACCAACTCTTCTTCTTTATTGTCTTCGGTCAATCAGTTACAAGCACAGAGCCTCAAAAACTTACTGCGCATAGGACAGCAGATCTGCGCAGCCCGCTAGATCCTTCTTCCTTGCGTTAAAGAACCAAGCCTTCTACAACTTCTTACAATGACTTTCACTTAGCTTATGCAAGTATCACATAGGCACAACGCTCTTACATACCTTTTTGGCACTTAGCATACATCACATAGATGTTGATATATCTTCTATCATAGGTTCTCTTCTTTACAATGCCTAGTTATTTATTTATACATTTACAAAATAGGCCTAAGATTGGGTAAACCCACGAGCCGAAATCCCTTTCCCATTACATATTCCCAAAAACCTAAAAAGGACCCAAAGTGGGCCAAGATCCGTGATCTCTACTTCATCTTGCGGTCTTCCTTCAACAGGGTGTCGAAGTCCCAAAATAGTTCAACATGACCAAGAAACTCCCAAAACTTGGTTAAGGGCCAACAAGATTCATCTTTGTGTGATTTCAAGAACTTGAACAAAGCTTCTAAAAAAGACAACTATCCGGTCCCACCCATAGATAAAATTCTACATCTTGTGTTAGGGTCTAAAATGTGCTTGCTACTTGATTGTTTCTCAAGATATAGTCAAGTATTGGTAGCTAAAGAAGATAGCCTTAAAAGAACATTTTGTATCAAACGAGGTAATTTTGTTTATAAAATTATTCCTTTTGGTTTGATTAATGTTGGATATACTTTTTAGAGAGCAATGAATGTTTCTTTTTGAGGTCTCATAAACCATAACATTGTTGTTTACTTATATGACATGATTGTTTACTCAAAAAAAAAATGACCATCTTTCCCATCTTACTCAGACTAACAGTCGACCAAGTTGAACATGAAAGATAGTTGACTTTCTGGTCGAGTATGTAAGTCGGTCAACCTTCCAGTCGAGTCGAATGACCAGGGAAGTTAGGAAGTTGCAACTACTTTGTAACCGAATAGACAAGTATAAATATGTGGCCATGTATCATAGAGAAAAAAGGTTGTTTTATCACAATATAAAGTGCATATTTTGGGTCTCCCTATTATTTTATGTATTATTCTATCTCTTGTATACTAGTGCATTGTATATATTTCTTTGTGTAATGAACTACATGTGACATCTGCATACTTTTCCCTATATTACAACATTGGTTTTGTTTTCGGTAGTTCTAAACTTGATCATGTAAAATAATGCACACATATATGTTGAGCTTGGAAGACATACATGAGTGGTGGGAGAGTGAGATAAATAACTATATAAAGAATGGCATAAGGAGAAATCAACTGACTCTGGCAGAAGCATGAGCACAATTCTTAATAGAAACTCATAAGAAATTCCTT
Source organism: Picea engelmannii (assembly GCA_009831015.1). Classification (NCBI taxonomy): domain Eukaryota; kingdom Viridiplantae; phylum Streptophyta; class Pinopsida; order Pinales; family Pinaceae; genus Picea; species Picea engelmannii. The sequence continues at coordinate 135,567 of ML776990.1, forward strand.
GAAGCTATTGCAAAAGTCTTATTAGAGTATATAAACTGACCTTCTAATGCGTAAAATCACTGCGGATGAAAATTTGACGTTGAAAATAACCAATGACTATCGAAAAACCCCACATGAGTGGTTTGAAATAATTTATCAAGATTATATTGAAGAACAAGCAATTGAATATAGCTCATCAATCGACACAGTTAAAGACAAATTTTACATTGATCTCCACAAGGGTTTCCTTTTCACTGTACCTTCTTTGCTACATAAATTCTTGCTAGATAAAGGATTCAAAGATATTTTTGAATACCAACTTCTTCTTGGCACACCATTGCCAAATTTTAATTGGGATAGAAAACAAAGAGACTCGGAATATTTTCTAGAAGCCAACTGCAAAGACACATGCAAAGATTGGGATTTTTTCCTACAAAAATGAGCATGGAAATTATGGTTAACATCACCAAATTTGAGTAAGCCAGGACAATGATGTGGGGTTGGATGATCCATGAGATGCCATAATTGAATTTGAGCACACCAAATAGAATAATTTCAGAAGAAAGGAGGAAGATAATTGAAAGAGGATATACACTATAATCAAGGGGGGAGATTGCACTACGTATGAATATTCATAAACTCACACCCAACATCTAGAAATTGGAGCGGGACAAACAAGGAAAAAAGGAGAGAATAAATGCATAATGCAAGGGATCCCAATAGTTCAAATCGAAATAACCTACAAGGGCAATAGATCATTGGAAAGCTTGAGTAGTCTGATTCAAGCAGTGACCGACTATATTTGGCAATAGAGGCGGCCCCGATGGTTCTTGAGAGAAGTACAAGTCTGCAATTGCTAGAGGAAAGTAGAGGTTTCCTTCAACCTTTCAATACAGTTGAAAGTATGTATATTGATGACTCATGGCCCACAATATGTTTATCTCCTATTAAAAATTCTAGCCAGCGTTTGTTGATAAAGAATGTACTCCTATGGTTTTGGGTTACAACCACAACATAGCAATGACCCAAAAGATTTCACTCAATCCCAAAAAGACAGTCAAGCATTCATAACTAACTAATTAACTAATATTGAAACAAAAAGGAAAAAGACTTACCTGTGTCCAACCATTTGATGTAGATCCCTCACTTGAACCTTTTCTCCCATGTTCTGCTCCAATACTTTCTTGAATCACTTGCACACATGTAAGGGGAAAACTATGAGATAGAGAGTTATGAAGTGACTAACTTTGAAACATGATAACTGAAAACAAGTCCATCAGTTTTATAGATAGTAAAATTCTCAAATGAAACAATCATAAACTAAAACAAGTAATTGGATGGGATAGAGATCTCTTTTATTAATTAAATAGAAAATTTAAGGAAAGTTACAACCTGTAAATGCTATGGTGTTGCTCCAGAATTAACATCTAGGTTCCTCAACCCCTTTCGATGTAGACCAAATCAAGAACCAACTTAATCATTGAAGCAGGTTCGAGAAAGAGAAGTGATATATTTTTTACAAGATAAAGAGAGCAAAGGCTACTCAAAACACATGTTTCCATATCTGAAGGGGATAGATTTCAAACACGGGATAAGGGGCTTGTAGACTCTAGGCATAAATGGCTAACATAATGATGCTAAATGGCATGATGATATATCCTCTACCCCTTAGCTCCTTTATATACTCCGAAAAAGTGGTTAGAGTAGTTATTCAATTGCAATAGGGGGTTTGAGACCAAAGGAACCCGTAAATGTTGGGTTGTTATATTCTTTGCAGTGAAATTCTAGTCGAGGTGGATCAAATGATAGTCGAATTTGAAGGAATCGACAACAAGTCGAAGGTCGAGGTGGTTAAACTAGGTAAATTCAAATTCGAAGACATCGACAACAAGTCGAAGGTCGAGGTGGTTCGACTGGGAAAATTCGAATTCGAATACATCAACAACAAGTTGAAGAGCTCAATCAATAAAAGGTCAACAGGTGGGTGTGTGGCAACCAACTGAATATCGAATGAAGGTCGACTGGCAATCCGACTTGGTAGTCAACTATAACAAAATATTGAGACGGGATTTGTAGTCAATGATCTACGTGGATTTGTAACTGTTTCTGGGCACCTTTTCTTTAGGGTTTTGGATATCGTAAATCCTATAAAGAAGGGGTTTTGTAATGTTGTAAAATATGATGAATGGCTAATGTCCAATCAATAATCATAGAGGTTGTTGGTCATGTAGATGTAAGTCGAACTGGCTATAGGGTTGCTCTTGTGTAAAAAAACAAGGTATGATGTCGATTGTGTCTTAGTCATGGACCAAGGTTAGGCATGTAACCTTTTATTACAAATGAATAAGACAACAAGAGAGCAGAATGCTCAAGGAATGTTGGTTTTCCTGGTTTGGGTTTCTAGGGTAAAATCTTTGTGTACTATGTGTTTGTTGTGTCATTTACTTTCTTGTTTAAATATTTCTTTGTTGCTTCTACTAGGTTTAGTTTGGAAGTGTTTCTCATTTCCTAACACATGGTATCATATCTTGGTTTAACAACCTTGGATCCGAGCTGAACCGTAGTTTCAATAAGAGTTGTAAGTCAGAAATATTTAAAGATTGTGTTTAAAGCATGGTGAGCAACTTGAGAATACACATCAAAAAATTCAATGGCCAGAATTTTGAGCTTTGGAAGCTTAAAATTGAAAATCTCCTTGTAGATTGAGAAAAATGGACAAAAGTTTGTCCAGGTACCATGCTCACAGGTATGTCGATGGAAGAATGGGAGAAAATTGAGAGAAGGGAAACGAGTATGATTTGAATTTGTCTTGAAAATTTGGTACTATTGAATGTCTGATCCAGGTGGATATCGATGGCCACCCACCTATTCCACGGGCTCAAAAAATGGTTTTCCATCTTGACAGTTCTTCGATATTTTTTCAGGTTCCAAACTTCCAGGGCTATTTTGAGGCCCTAAACAACATTTTTTGGGGATTTGGGGCTCAGGTGACTGCCAAAGGCACTTACTTGGGCCAGTTGAAAATCATTCTTCTCGGTTAGGCCTTTCCAACAGTGTATCGAGCACCCCAAACAAAGATCGTATGCAAAAGTTACGCCCCCTGGAAGTTGACGTATCAACTACCCCCATCGGGACCCACAAACTTTTTGGATTTTCATCTTCCAGGGTTAGGGTGTTGGATTTTAATTATGTTAAAAATGCCTTTGGTGCCTCATTGTAATGATCATCTTCTTGCGAATGCGAGTAGCCATCACATCTCTTCTCAGAGATAAGCTTCCACCATTCTAGCGAGTCTTTCACTCTGTATTTTTATAGTTCTGTACATTTCACACATTAATAGAAATTGTGTATTACTATATATATTTTCCTCTGGTTATATTTTTGATATATATCTATTATATTATTATTTATTTTTCAATATCTCTGTATATTTCTGTGTTATATCTCCACTCTCATTTCGTGCCGAAAATAATCTAGATCAGTGGTATCAAAGTAGGCTGCTCTTGATTGTTTTTTAGTGCATGTCCCCAACGAGGTCTTAGTATAGCAAGTTGGGTCTAAAGCTTGTCTTTCTTGAGGAAAAATGCTCTCACACACCCAAGAAACCCTCCATGGCAGAAAAAAAGAAAAATGACAGAGCAAAAGATTCTATAAATTTGTTGCTTGAGCAAACTCTCACGCGACAGAGGGGCGAAATGGAGAATTTTTCCCACATCCTTCAACGCCTACCGATAAAAACTGACGCATCTTTGTCAAGCGACCACTTTGGAGGCACCTCACCTTTCAAGGTACAGGTTAATTTTTATATTCCCATAATTGAAGGACATATAGATGTAGATGCCCTAGACAAATGGTTAAATCTGGTAGATGGTTATTTCTTTGTTCACCATTTTTCCGACAGGGAAAAGATCACCTTCGCACTCCTTAAGGCTCTCCCCCAAGAAAACATTGGTGGGAAACTTATTTGCAAAAAAAATCCATAGAGGAGTATGGAATATATGGGGTCGAGCCCACTTGGGATTTTTTTGTGGATGCGGTAAAGGAACAATATTACCCTGTTAGAAACTATGAGGACCAGTACATGAGATGGACCACATTGTGGCACGAGAGGGGCCAAGTAGTGTCGGAGTTCACCAATACCTTCCATAACTTGTGCACCAAGCTGGGTATCAAAGACTCTCAGCGACATTTGGTTCTAAAATACCGCGGAGCTCTACACAAATACATCCAAGATGAAATGGATTTTCTAGATATCTCATCACTCGGTTTGGCATATTGATATGTTGTTAAAATCAAGCAAAAATTTAGGCACCAGAACAAATAGGAGTTCGGATCTGAAAATCTGAAACAACCAAAGTATCAGAAAGACGACCCTAACAAACAGCTTCCTAAAAACCATTCTAAGACATGGGAAAAAAAGGGTCACGAAAAGATGAAGAAGGACACCGGAAAATGGTGTGATTTCCACAAAAGCCCCTAGCACAAAACCAACGAATGTCACTTAAAATAATCATTGGTGGTCGAGATCAAAGACAAGGAGCTAAACCCTGATTCAGAATCTGATTCTAAAAATACTGGTAAAAGACAGATCATCGACGCAGACCCCACTGCTATTGTTGCAACTGCAACAATTCAACTAGAAGAACCAACAAATCTTGAAGAGGGGGAGCGCCTCTTCCATTCACAAATGTGGGTGAAGGGGACCCTGTTACATTTTATTGTTGATAGTAGAAGCCAGAAGAACTTCATCTCAGCAGAGGTTGTCAAATAGATGGGATTTTTTACAACACCACACCCGCAACCATACAACATCGAGTGGCTTCTCCAGGGATGAGATCTTTGTGTTAGCCAACAATGTCGATTGTCATATGGAATCCAGCCCTTCAAGGATGAGGTATTATGTGATGTTTCCCCACTATATGTCTATGATCTTCTCTTGGGCCAACCATATATGTGGAAACGCCATGTTGTTTATGAGTCTCGACCCCGCAGTGTCATTTTTTTTCTGGGGGGTCATATCTACAGAATACTAGAGGTAGTTCCAACTACCGTCCCACCTAAAAAGTGTCGCAAGGTAGTATCTCATACTACAAAATTTATTTTCTTCACAATCTGTTCAAAAGGGGAATAGAAGGATATTGCAACCACTACAGCCTTGGCCCAAGCAACTTATATCCAATAGAAGCAGGTCGACAAGATTGTAGCAAAACAAAAATATTCATTCTGCACAAATTCATCTCAGGTAGCCTGACTGGTTGAACAGATTCAACCCTGCCAGCAATAGGTTCGTGACAACCTTCCACAAATTGAGCAATGCAATGTCTCTAGCAAGTCAAGCAGCTCACCAAGATTCAGATTCAACAAATTCTTCCCTCTCTCCCCCGGGAACTCAATGCAATGGAGACCATTTCTTCCTAAGGAGGGAGGATTTATCCAGGTGTATATCGGTGGTCACCCATCTATTCTATGGGATTGAAAAACAATTTTCCATCTTGGCAGGTTTTTGGGTTCCAAACTTACGGGGCCATTTTGAGGCCGTAAATGACGTTTTTTGGGGATTTGGGGTTCAGGTGACTACCAAAGGCACTTACTTGGGCCAGTCAAAAATCGTTCCTCTTAGTTAGGCCTTTCCAACAGTGTATCGATCACCCCAAACAAAGATCGTATGCAAAAGTTACGCCCCCTGAAAGTTGACGTATCAACTACCCCCATCGGGACCCACAAACCTCTTGGATTTTCATCTTCCGAGGTTAGGGTGTTGGATTTTAATTATGTTAAAAAGGCCTTTGGTGCCTCATTGTAACGATCATCTTCTTGTGAATGTGAGTAGCCGTCACATCTCTTCTCAGAGATAAGCTTCCACCATTCTAGCGAGTCTTTCACTCTATATTTTTATAGTTCTATACATTTCACACATTAATAGAAATTGTGTATTACTGTATATATTTTCCTCCAGTTATATTTCCAATATATCTTTGTTATATTTTTTTTTTATTTTTCAATATCTCTATATATTTATGTGTTATATCTCCACCCTCATTTCGTGCCGAAAATAATCTGGATTAGTGGTATCAAAGGAAGCTACTCTTGATCGTTTTTCAGTGCATCTGCCCGACGAGGTCCAAGTATAGCAAGTTGGGTCTTGAGCTTGTCTCTCTTGACGAAAAATGCTCTCACACACCCAATAAACCCTCCATGGCAGAAAAAAAAAAATGACGGAGAAAAATATTCTATAAATTTGTTGCTTGAGAAAACTCTCACACGACAGAGGGGTGAAATGGAGAATTTTTCCCAAATCTTTCAATGCGTACCGATAAAAACTGACGCATCTTCATCAAGCAACCACTTTGGAGGCACCTCACCTTTCAAGGTATAGGTTAATTTTTATATTCTTGTATTTGAAGGACATATAGATGCAGATGCCCTAGACAAATGGTTAAATCTACTAGATGGTTATTTCTTTGTTCACCATTTTTCCGACAAGGAAAAGATCACCTTTTCACTCCTTAAGGTTCTCCTCCATGCCAAACATTGGTGGGAAACTTATTGGGAGAAAATTTCCATAGAGGAGTATGGAATATATGGGGTCGAGCCCACTTGGGATTTTTTTGTGGATGCGGTAAAGGAACAATATTACCCTATTGGAAACTATGAGGACCAGTACCTTCCATACCTTGTGCACCAAGATGGGTATCAAAGACTCTCAGCGACATTTGGTTCTGAAATACCGCAGAGCTCTACACAAATACATCCAAACTTAAATGGATTTTCTAGATATCTCATCACTCGGTGTGACATATCGATATGTTGTTAAAATCGAGTATAAATTTAGGCAACAAAACAAATAGGAGTTCATATCTACAAATCCGCAACAACCAAAGTATCAGAAATATGACCCTAACAAACATATTCCTAAAAACCAGTCTAAGACACGGGAAAAGAAGGGTCATGGAAAGACGAAGAAGGACACCGAAAAATGGTGTGATTTCCACAAAAGCCCCTAGTACAAAACCAATGAATGTCACTCAAAGTAATCATTGGTGGATGAGATCAAAGATAAGGAGCTGAAACTTGATTTAGAATCTAATTATGAAAATACTGGTGAAATACAGATCATTGACGTAGACCCCATTTCTATTGTCATGACCGCATCAATTCAACCAGAAGAACCAACAAATCTTCAAGAGGGAGAGCGCCTCTTCCATTCACAAATGTGGGTGAAGGGGACCCTGTTACATTTCATTTTTGATAGCATAAGCCATAAGAATCTCATCTCAGCATAGGTCGTCAAACAGATGGGATTGTCGACAACACCACACCCGCAGCCATACAACATTGAGTGGCTTCGCTAGGGACGAGATATTTGTGTCAGCCAACAATGTCGATTGTCATATGGCATCCAGCCCTTCAAGGATGACGTATTATGTGATATTTCCCCACTGTATATCTGTGATCTTCTCTTGGGCCAACCATATATGTGGAAATGCAATGTTGTTTTTTGAGTCTCAACCCCACAATGTCATTTTTTTTGGGGGGGGGTCATATCTACAGAATAACAGAGGTAGTTCCAACTACTGTCCCACCTAAAAAGTGTCGCAAGGTAGTATATCATACTACAAAATTTATCTTCTTCACAATCTGTTCAAAAGGGGAATAGAAGGATACTGCAACCACTACAGCCTTGGCCCAAGCAACTTATATCCAAAAGAAGCAGGTCGACAAGATTGTAGAAAAACAAAAAGATTCATTCTACACACATTCATCTCAGGTAGCCTAACTGGTTGAACAGATTCAACCCTGCCAGCAACAGGTTCGTGACAACCTTCCACAAATTGAGCAGCGCGATGTCTCTAGCAAGTCAAGAAGCTCACCAAGATTCAAATTCAACAAATGCTTCCCTCTCTCCCCCAGGAACTCAACACAATGGAGACCATTTGTTCCTAAGGAGGGAGGATTTATCCAAGTGTATATCGGTGGCCACCCATCTATTCCATGGGCTCGAAAAATAGTTTTCCATCTTGGCAGTTTTTTGGGTTCCAAACTTCTGGGGCCGTTTTGAGTCCCTAAACGACGTTTTTTGGGGATTTGGGGCCTAAGTGACTATTAATGACACTTACTTGGGCCAATCGAAAATCGTTCTTCTTGGTTATACCTTTCCAACGGTGTATCGAGCGCCCCAAACAAAGATTGTATGCAAAATTTACGCCCCTGGGAATTTGACGTATCAACTACCCCCATTGGGGCCTACAAACCTTTTGGGTTTTCATCTTCCAAGGTTAGGGTTTTGAATTTTACTTATGTTATAAAGGCCTTTGGAGCCTCATTTTAATGATAATCTTCTTGCGAATGCAAGTAGCCGTCACATCTCTTCTCAGAGATAAGTTGCCACCATTCTAGTGAGACTTTCACTATGTATTTTTACAGTTCTGTACATTTTGCACATTAATAGAAATTGTGTATTACTGTATATCTTTGTCTATGGTTATGTTTCCGATATATCTCTGTTATATTATTTTTTCTCTTTCAATATCTTTGTATAATTCTGTGTTATATCTCCTCTCTCATTTTGTGCCGAAAATCATCCGGATCAATGTCTCATGTGAAGATTCAACCAAGAAACTATGGGACAAGTTGGGAAGCTTGTACCAGTCAAAATACTTGGTAAATAAGTTGTTTCTCATAAATAAATTGTATCTTCTGAGGATGAGTGAGGTTAGTTTGGTGACTGAGCATTTAAAAGTGTTTAATACCATTTTAAGCCAGTTATCTTCTATGGATATTAAAATCACCAAGGAAGAGAAATGTGTTAGTATATTATGTTCTTTTCCAGACTCCTAGGATAGCTTAGTCATGGATATAGGGATTAATAAAACCACATTAGTGCTTGAAGATGTGGTTGCATCTCTACTATCATAAGAAATGAGAAGGAAGAACATGGAAGGATCGACCAAAGATGTGTTAGAAAAACAGGATCATAGAGCAATAAAATAAAATAAAATGCGGAAATAAAACACAAAAGATTCACAATACAATAGAGACATAGATATATGTGGTTCACCCAGTGTGGGATACATGCACTAGATAAATTTTCAGTTCATTCCTTTTTATTATCCAACAAAATGAAGGGATACGACCTACAACATGCCCATTGTAACTTCCTCTTCTTTCTCTCATAATATCCTCTCTCAAAATACAATATTTGCAATAATACACAACCGCAATACAATTCCCTCATAAGAGAGAGTTTCCTTCTAGGGTAAAAAACCATAAAATAACTTCTACCATCATATATGTGACCTTTTAATGAACGGTCCATATTGACTACGAAATTACAATATTTTACAAGGCAATTTTTCCCAATATTTTTCTTCAAGGACGTTGACCCCGAATCCCCTACCAAGGGGGGGCCTACAAAAATTGTCTCCACCCCTCCTAGACCCCCCTAGCGATATTTATGGGGGGGAAATCCCCCTGATAGGGAATGGGGTCTAAGCACAACTGAAACAAACATCTGAATTAGGAATATAATTAGGCTCCACAACCAACAATCTCCCACTTGGAGACTGATCACAACAACTCCACTATTGTTGTACCTTCTGGACTATGATCGACCTTGGACCTGGAAAATTTCTCATATTCACCTTCATGCTTGAAGGCCAACTGAAACTGAGAAGCAACTCAGTTTCTCCCTAGTTACTCCTTGGTTAACATGTCTGTTGGATTTTGACTAGTATGTATATTTCCCAACTTCAAATGTCCATCTTCCAAGACAGATCATATGAAATGGTACCTGAGTTGTATATGCTTAATCTTCGAATGGAAGTTTGAGTTATTTGTAATATGAATGGCACACTCGTTTTTATAGTAGAGCCTACTATTCTCTTGCTTCTTTCACAATTCCTCCATAAACCTTTGTAACCAAATCATTTATTTACAAGCCTCTATAGATGCAACATACTCTACTTCTGTTGTTGAAAGTGAAACAACCTTTTGCATTTTAAAAATCCAAGTTATTGTTGTTCCACCTACAATAAAAACATACCATGTGGTTCTCCTCCTCTATCTTTATCACCTGCCATATTTGAATCAACATATCCTTGTAGAACAGTGTTTGAACCTCCAAAACATAATGTAAGAGTAGAAGTACCTCTCAAATATATGAGAAACACTTTACTACCTCCCAATGTTCTTTACCTGGATTGTTCATATACTTTATCATAACTCCCACTGCATGTGCAATATCTAGTCTTGTGCAAACCATCGCATACATCAAGCTACCAATTTCTAATGAATAAGGGACCCTGGACATGTATTCCATCTCCTCCTATTTCTTGGGAAAAATTTCCTTAGTTAATTTGAAATGGCTGGCCAAAGGTGTACTAACTAGTTTTGCATTCTACATTCTAAACCTCTCCATCACCTTCTCTATGTACTCACCCTGAGACAATGTCATTTTGCGATTTTCCCTATCTCTTGTTATTCTCATACCAAGGATTTTCTTTGCAGCACCCAAATCCTTCATTGCAAATGAATTAGCTAATTTCTTATTGATCACATTTATATCTTGCATATTAGACCCTGGAACAAGCATGTCATCTACATACAATAGCAAGATAATATAGCTTCCATTTTCTAGCCTTTTGAAATAAACATAGTGATCAGAATGAAATCTACTATAACCTTGTTCTGTCAAACTTCAAATACCATTTCCTTGGAGCTTGCTTTAGGCCATACAAGCTCTTCTTCAACCTGCATACCAAATTTTCCTTGCCTTTGACCTCATACCCCTATGGCTGCTGCATATAAATCTCTTCATCCAATTCCCCATGGAGAAACTATTTTTTTACATATAACTGTTCAAGATGCAAATCTTCTACTACCACAGGACTTAAAATAGTCCTAATTGAAGTCGTTTTAACAACAGGAGAAAATATTTCATCAAAATCTATACCTTTCTTTTGTGAAAACCCCTTTACAACAAGTCTCTCCTTGTACCGCTTTTTTCCTTCATCTCATTCCTTCAACCTATAAACCCATTTATTCTACAATGCTCTTTTTCTTGCAGGAAACTGAACCACGCGCCATGTCTGGTTATTTACCAAGGAATCCATTTCCTCTTTCATGCCTTTCTCCCACTTCCTTTTAGTGTCTAGTTGCATTGCCTCTTCATAACTTTCTGGTTCAATAGAATCAATCAACAATAAATAGTACAATGAAGGAGAGTATCGTTCAGGGGGTCTACTTAACCTGGTAGATCTTCTAACAACACTTGCAGGAGTTTGAGATACTTGTTGCTCCTGTTGCTGTACATTTTGATTTTTTGGTACCTATGGAATTTCTTTTTCAGTGATCTCATCAAGCACTATGTATTCTAGTTTTTCTTTTTCATGTTTCTTTCCCTGCAACTGATCTTTGTACATGACCTTCTCATTGAATATCACATCTCTAATCCTAATGATTTTTT
>ML776990.1:152360-178308 GCA_009831015.1 Picea engelmannii
TACCCCCACACCCCCCATTAGGGAATGGGGTCCAAGAACAACTAAAACAAACATCTCAATCAGGAAGATAATCAGGCTCCACAACCAATAAGATGCATTAGCGGTGAGAGGTTGACTGGTTGACAGAGATAAAGGAAAATTCTCTGGTAGAAAGTATAAGTCAAAGGTTATATCTAAATACCATGTTCAGTAGACGAGAAGATGTTGGAAATGTGGTAAAGTTGGGAATTACAAAAGGGACTGAAATTTGAAGGAAATGGAAGTGAGTACAAGATCTGATGAGAAGCAGTCGACTCAGAGAATGATGAATCCATACAAGGGAAGCGATGTGTACCTAGTGTCGGCCAATACACAGTTGGATCAAGATGTTTGGTTGATTGACTCAAGAGCATCCTATCATATGAAACCACATAGAGAATGGTTCTGCAAATATAAATGATATGAAGGAGGATATGTGTTCTTGGGGGATGAATCAACAACCAAAATTGTCAGACAAGGAAGAGTTCAACTGATACTGCATGATGGGAGGAGTAGAAACCTTCCAGGTGTGCTACACATTCTAGGTTTGGGAAGAAACCTAATATCTGTCAGCAAGATGAGTGATGCGGGGGTGCACACTCTATTTCAAAATGATTCATGCAAGATGGTCAAAGGTGTGATGGTATTAATGAAAGGATTTCAGATTGTAACCCTATACAAGTTATTAGAGAGTGTTGGCTCAATTGGATGCAATAACATTGTTGTTCTTGAAGTCAACTCAACTTTGAATTGACTCAACTTAACTCAAGCTGAGTCAACTCAAACCGAGTCGACAAGTCATTATAAAGTCGACCCAACCATGCTATGGCACAAGAGGATGGGACACATTGGAGCAAAAGGACTTCGAGCTATGCATAAAAAATGTATGGTCAAATATTTTCCTAAATTTAATTTATAAGTCGACTTTTGTGAACATTGTATATATGGAAAACAAATTCGGGTGAGGTTCCCATCTAGATCGACAAGGGAAAATGGGATTTTAGAGTTGGTTCATAGTGATGTGTTAGGCCTTGTTTCAGTGCCTTCACTTAGTGGATCCTTGTATTATGTCTCCTTCATAGATGATTTTTCCAGGAAGACATGGATATATTTCCTGAGGAAGAAATCAAAGTTTTTGAATAAATTCAAAGAGTTTAAATCTCTTGTAGAAAACCATAGAGATAAGAATATTAAGGTGTTGAGGACTGACAATGGTGGAAAATTATGTGGAAATTAATTTGATCAGTTTTGCAAGTAGTGTGGCATATCACGCCAAAATACCACACCATATACCCCACAACAAAATGGAGTTGATGAGAGAATGAACGGAACATTGATGGACAAGGCAAAGAGAATCCTCAGTGGTGTTGGGCTCACACAAGAATTCTGGGTGGATGTGGTGGAAACTACAAGATATTTGTTAAATATGTCTCCTTCGTCAGTGCTAGTAGACATGACTCCACATGAGGTATAGTTGAGTAAGAATCCTTTGATTTCACATCTCAAATTATTTGGTTGTGATGCATTTGTGCATGTTCCCAAGGAAAAGAGGAGCAAGCTGGACAAGAAGGTAGTCAAGTGTATTTTCAATGGATACAAAGAAGGAATGAAATGATATAAGATATGGGATCTTGCATCAAGAAAAATAATGTATAGTTGAGATGTGGTATTCAGATAATTTGGAAGTAAGTCTGAGCTTGAATAAATTGTTTAGACTGAGAATAATCCAGAGAAGGTGAGGTTTGAACTGATAAATGAAGAATATGATTCAGATGAGTCGACTGAATCAGAAGAAGAGGTGGAAAAACTGACCCTGGTTGTAAGGAGGTCAAAATGAATAAGAAAACCAATTGAAAGGTATAGTCCGCCTGACTTCCATTATGCATTCATGTTAATTTCCACTAATGATTAGCCCAAGTCGGTCAAGGATGAAGTTGACCTAGCAGAGGGAAAACTCTAGAAGGACACCATGGTCGAAGAGATGGAATACTTGCACATGAATGAGACATGGGATTTAGTCTAATTACCTAGTGGAAGAAATCATGTCGGTAGAAAATGTTTATTCAAGAAGAAGATAAACATGGTAGGTCAAGTCAAGAAATTCAAATCTCGACTGGTAGCAAAAGGATATTCCCAAGTCGAAGGAGTCGACTTCGATGAGCTTTTTTCCCTTGTTGCAAAATTAACTTCCATTAGAGTACTAATGTCTCTTGCTGCAACATTTCATCTAGAAATAGAAAAGATGGATGTGAAGACAATGTTCCTACATGGGGACTTGGAAGAATAAATCTACATGAAATAGCCTGAAGGATTTGTAGTAAAGAGAAATAAATATTTGGTGTGCAAACTAAAAATATCTCTTTATGGTCTAAAGAAATCACCATGGATGTGGTACTAAAAGTTCGACACACACATACTTATTTTGGGGTTTGTGAGAATCAAAGTTGATCATTGCATATATTCCAAAGAAGAAGAAGGGTGTTTCATATATGTAGCATTGTATGTCGATGACATATTGTTGATTGGAAACAACATGAACGCAATAAAGGAGGTGAAGAAACAACTATCCTCCAAGTTCAACATGAAGGATGTCGATGCAACGAACTTAATTCTGGGAATGGAGATCAAGAGAGATTGAGCAACTAGAAATATTTGATTCAACCAGACAAAGTATATTGAAACAATATTGAAACATTTCAACATGTAGGATTGAAAACCTTTGAAGGTTCCAATTCCTATGGGAGAAAGGATAACTGTTGAATAGTGTCCAAGGACACATGAGTAAATAGAGGACATGGCACATGTTCCCTATGCAAGTGTTGTTGGTAGTATAATGTATGCTATGGTATTCACTCGAACAGAGATCACCCATGAAGTGGGAGTGTTGAGAAGATACATGTCAACACTTGGAAAGGAGTATTGGACTGTTGTCAAGAGAGTATTTAGGTATTTGTGTGGCACAAAATATTATGCCATATGCTACCAAGGAAAACCTAGACGTGACAATGAATTAAATGTACATGGATTTTTCGATGCCATCTGGGTTGGAGATCTGGATTGACGAAGGTATACCAGTGAATATGTGTTTAAAATGTTTAGTGGATAAATCAACTAGATGACCAAGCGATAGGCAGTCGTAGCCTTGTCAACAACATAAGTTGAATACATGGCATCCACTTATGGAAGTAAAGAAGTTGTATGGTTGAAAAGGTTGTTGGTAGTATGGATGTTGTTACACCAAAACCCACATCTTTATACCCGAACTAAATGTTGTTCATTCAATCAGGATCTTGGATCAATAGCTCGATCTATCTACGGTGTTTCTCTTCTAGATTATCCTTTCCCTCCACTTAGAATGATCCAACGACTGTCGAAAATTCGCATAAATGAGATCTCAGATATTACCTCGCTTATCCTATCCTTCCACTCAAAATGATCTGACGAATAACGAGAATTCGGGTTTGATCTGATGGGTGATGGGTATTCATATAATCGAACTCTCATCTATTTTACCTTGCTTAACCAACAAGAGTTCAATAAGCGGGCATGTTGCAACTGACTGAAGACTGAATAAAGGCCGATCGATAGTCGACTATAATAAATTCCTAATATTCATGAGACTTGTAGCCAATGATCTACGTGGATATGTAACCTTTTTTGGGTGTCGTTTCTTTAGGGTTTTACCTAGTGTAGTGAATATAAAGAAGGCATGTTGTAATGTCGTAAAATATGATGAATAGCTAATCGCCAATCAATAATTGTAGAGGTTGTTGGTCATGTAGATGCAAGACGAATTGGCTACATGGTTGTTCTTTTGTAAAGAAATAAGGTATGATGTCAATCGTGTCTTAGGTGTGGACCAAGTCTAGGCATGCAACCTTTTATTTTGAAGGAATAAGACAACAAGAGAGTAGAACACTCAAGGAATGCTAGTTTTCTTGGTTTGGGTTTCTAGGGTAAAATCTCTATGTACTGTGTGTTTGTTGTGTCATTTACTTTCTTGCTTAAATATTTCTTCCTCTCTTTTGCTAGGTTTAGTGTGGAAGTGTTTCTCATTTCCTAACAATAAACCCCACCTGAAATTTAGCAAAATTATATTTTGTTTGAGACAAACAAATGTGTATGCATGTTTATAAAGAGAAACATGCATATGTATGTGGGTTGCTGAGTAGGAATAAAGGGGGATTACATCTACAATTAGGGAAAGGGTATGAATAAGGCCTATAGGGAATCGACGCATATGAGGTGGAAAATGATGGTACAATAGATACCCCCTAATGTGTGAGGTCAAAAGAGCAATTGATGACCAAAATACATTATACAATCTAATAGGTGAGTGTGTAATGATCCCAAGAAAAGTACGTTGAAAATTGATCCAGAATAGAACCTACAACAGAAAGAAAGTAAGAGTAATATCTTCCTGAGGTGGGCATACCCATGCTCATGAGTTACAAAAGCATGGACACCAAATCAAGTGCACTCTAGATCCATGAGATATGTATATAAGAAGTGATCATTGCCATGAAAAATGAATACACAGTGGATCCATGTCAAAAGAGATCATAGGCACTAAGAGATACACAATGGATCTATGTCTTGGAATCAGAGGAGGATATCTAGAAACAATAGATTAATTGATCACCCACAAGTACCAATGTCATATAAAGGAAGTGGTATTGTGCAATACAACTCAGAAAACAACTTAAAAGATATGATGCTACTACAAACCCAAGATATTCAAATCAAACTGTTGATGGTACGAGTCTACACCATACAAATAGATGTCTTGAAGTCGAATATAGTGAGACACCATTTGATTACCGCTCATTGATTTATACCGTTAAGAAATGAGGGAAAACCCACCAATAATGATAATGGGAGTCAAGGTACCTAGTACATTCTAGTAAGTGTAAATGAATGAGCTGACATCGAACACTTGTAGAATATATCGATCAAGGGACATTGATGTATTCCCATTGTCAATAGAAATGGAACCTGGCACTGATGACTGTAAGCCCCAAGGTACTAAAAGGACTCTATATCCCTATCCCACAGGACATTGATGTATTCCCATTGTCAATAGCGATGGAACCTGGCACTAATGACTATAAGCCCCAAGATACTAAAAGGACTCTATATCCCTATCCCAAAGAAAATGAGACAAAGTCTATTGGAAGAGATCCGCTAGAAGGAGGAAATTAGGACTATATCTCCCATCATCCAACATGAGGAAGAACAGAAGGCCAAATTTTTTGAAGGACTTGGATGAAATATTGAACAAACATGCAATCAAGTATGTCTCTTGCATGCACATATGGAATAGTATTAAGGTTTAATCTATTATTAGGTTTCTTTTCAATTTACTAGATAACCATAGCATAGATAGGATCACTGAGAGAAACAAAATCAAAAGATACACAACATTTATCCTGGGAAATCCTCATGGGGGAGAAAACCGAACACAAACTTCCTTAATATAGATATCCAATATAATGCCAAGACAATAAACCAAACACTAGAGAATTTCCTCCACTGAGAAATGTGCATCTCTCTTCCTTCTTCTTCCAACTGTAGCTACCAAACTTGCACATTGAATGAGCAAATGAGTGAGTGATCAAATGAGGTGATGGATTCCTTTATTTATACAAACTAGCAGGAGTTGGAAAGGTGTCTCTTCACTGGGCAGGGCCGACTTGTATTTTGAGTGGTTAAAACCACTTTAATTTCCTGGGGGGAAACTTCTCAATTTGCATAATATATTTAGGGTTTGACCAATCTGCAAAATGGGATTTGTTCGATTACAATGCCTGACATGATCAATCCACAAAATGGGATTGATATAATGAATAATAGCTCAATAATAAATAGTATACTCTTTGCAGTTATAATATTTCAACAAATAGCACACGGAGGAGACCCTCTGAGAAACGACAAATAATGAAAATCACTTATAGAGAAAAGGAATTCCACGAATGAGGAAAATGGAACCCAAGGTACTACATGAATCCCAAAGTGTGAATAAGGTATTGACGTTGAACACAAGGGAAACTGCTTAGTCAACAACCAATGATGGATGTCATCTACTGAGTGCAAGGTAACCTATCAATTATGTAAATAGGCCTAGGGTGATAATCTAGGTCAAAATATTAGATCAATGTGTTGGAGTCAATAAGAGTTGTCTCATTAGCAAGAAGTCCATGGGCACGTTCCATACTAGCATGAGTACAAGATAAAGATTCTTGTTGATTCTAAGAATTTCTTGACACACGAGAAGTCCTTAGAGAGGTAGGAACGTACTCGTAAGAGGTAAGAAAGGCCTCTTACTATTATGAAAATGATGAGTACGTTCCTACCTCTTCATTTTCATCCATTTCATTTCCTATTTTCATAAAAAAAGATTTGGTTTGGAAAAAATTTAAAGGGATGTGCATTTATGCACCATCCTTTGGCATGGGGTGCATATAAGGTGCCCTATACATGCCATTCATCAATACACAACACATATATATATGCACATGACCCCTGTATAGCTTCCGTACAAGCCCTCCTAAAGTAAAAAATTGAAGTTTTAATCTCTTTTTAATGATCAAATCTTGGAGGATGACTATTTAATGGATAGAAAGAGAGCACAAGGAAATCAACAATCAAGTTATAGAAGACCCTGAGGTGTTAGAATCGCTAGGAAATTGTTTCCTAAAAAAATTCTTCGAGATGAGCAACATGATGAGAGCTCAAAAGAGACTGTTACTGGTCCTGATAGGCTATTGGGACCCCAATGCTGATGCTTTCATGCTATATGGGAAACCTCTAAAGCTATAGGTTGAAGACATATACTTCATAACAAGACTCTCCCAGTGAAAAGATGTAGTGAACCTCAAGACTCAAGGCGGTGGGGGAATGACAAATGAAGAATACATAGCCACCTAATGTGCCTAGATTACTTAGAAATTGGGAAGTCAAGTCCCAATATGGAGCATATATATTGTCATCTTAAAAATCATTTTATGCACCATCAAAAGAATCACAGGATCGACAATGCTTTACCAAGCATCTCAACCACAAATGTTTTATGGAGTAGAATGCTCGAGACCAACAATATTTGATTGGAGCTCATCACTATTGATGTTCATGAAGAATCAACTTATAGAATTTAAGGTGGGGAAGATGAAAAACTTTGGGTATGGAAAAATTGTATGCACTTTATTTTTCAACAGAGTGCCACCTATTAGTCCACGAGCGTTTGTCCATCCGAAAATATTTAGAGTACCTTGTATGGATCAAGGGATACATGTGATGCAATGACTGGGGAGTGGGTGACTACCTAGCCATTATGATGATGATTTCTTTCATTGGTGATCATGACAGATCATATCCATTGACGACTGTCCCTATGAAGGGATAAACTTCATCAGGGACCCAGAAATTCCAATACCTCCTAGCATCGCACTAGGAGAAATAGGTAACAAATGTTTCAAAATTTTCATGTGATGAAATTTTTATGTATTTTTATTTAAGAAATAGCTTAAAAGGAAAGACTAAAAGAACATATTTTTGGCATGAATCATGGCTCTAACAAAGATTTTGAATGCATAGATATTGGACCAGTATGACCAATAGGATATCCTTAGCATAAGCGTAGAGGATGAGGTGAAGACCATCCCAGAAGGGGTACGGATAGAGTATTGCAAATTTTTCAGAGGAACCTGGAAAAACTTACCCACTATATCTTGATGGTATAGATAGAGGATTTTCCAAAGAAGATGTAGTGACAGGTCATCGGAGTACCACAACCTTGGGTTTGACTCTTCTGGTGTCTGGCCAAAACTACAATGTGTTACAATGAGATACACGTAGGGGCAAGGCCCCCAACACAGTCGTTATGTACTAAATTGTATCATCCCTATAGATGTACATTCGAGGATAGGGGCCCAATTTTTTAAAGTCAATCCACAATTTTGTACTTGATGAATATTTAAAATAATATATATACGTACTTTTTCCTCGGATCTTTACTTATATGAATGTTTATGTTTATGTGATGCTTTATATACAAGCATGCTTATGAACTTAAGAATGAAAAAAATTGAATCCAGTACATATTTAGAAAATGCATAAGTCACAATATTATTACTCCTAGGAAAGTGCACATATGTAATGGAATCAAAGGAATTCTCCAGAAGATGTACCTGCAAGAATCATCAAAGAAGAGTCGGGTCACATATCTAGTATGCTCCATTCAGCTGGGACACGACCAGTTGGGAATCTAGATAAAATTTTGGGGATTGAATGCCATGAGGAATAACGTCTCTAAGAATCTTGATCACAACACTATACTCGGTCACATTATTCATCGTTGTCCCAAGACAAGTGCCTCCTAAAGTCACCAAATGACCCATGGGATAATAAATCACCCACATTGCGGAAGCAATATTCTGAGTGTGACGACTAGCACCATTCACTAATCCTAAAAAGAGCATTGATTCTAGTGAAATCTACCATCCAAGCATAAGCGCGATAAGAAAAAAAAAATGAAGAATGAAAGAAACTAATATAATCCTAATACTACCAATACACAACAATTACAAAGGGGCAAACACCCAAGAATCATTGCTCGGGCATAATACCTCTTGAGATTAATCCCATTTATGGGCCCATTGATCTAGGTGGATATCGGTGGCCACCCACCTTTTCCAACTGGCTCAAAAATGTTTTCTGACAATTTTGGTAATTTACTATTTTTAGCATTTTTTAACTTTCGGGGCCATTTTGAGGGCCTAAATGAAGGTTTTTCAGGATCTAGGTTCTCAATGACATCCAAAGGATCTAATTGAGCCCCCAAAATGAATCTCCTCGACGATACCTTTCCAACAAGCTATCGTCTTCCCCAAACAGAGATCATATTCCAAAGTTATGCCCCCGGGAAGTTGATACACCAAACTACCCAAAATGGGGTCCACAAAACTGTTGGCTTTTCATCTTCCGGGGTTAGGGTTTTGGATTTTCTTTATGATAAAAAGGCCTTTGGAGCCTCATTGTAAAATCATCTTCTCACAGATGTGAGTATCCGCCACATCTCTTCTCAGAGATAAGTTGCCACCATTCTAGCGAGTCTTTCACTCTGTATTGTTATAGTCTTTGTACATTTTCGCTCATTAATAGAAAATTGTGTATTATTGTATCTTTGTGTTTATGGTTGCATATCTGATACATTTATGTTATATTATTGGATATCCAAGATATATCTGTACATTTCTTTATTATATCTCCACTCTCATTTCGTGCCAAAAATAATCTAGATCAGTGGTATCAGAGAAGGCTGCTCTTGATCATTTTTTTTTTCAGTGCATGTCCCCAACGAGGTCTGAGTATAGCAAGTTGGGTCTTGAGCTTGTCTCTCTTGAAGACAATTTCTCTCTCACACCCAAGAAACCCTCCATGGCGGAAGAAAAGAAAAACGACGAAGTAGACAATTCTATCAATCTGTTGCTTGAGCAAGCTCTCACGCGACAGAAGGACGAAATGATGGAGAATTTTTCCCACATCCTTCAACGCCTACCGATAGAAACATGTGCATCTTCGTCAAACAACCATTTTGGAAGCACCTCTCCTTTCAAGGTACAGGTTAATTTTGATATTCATGTATTTGAAGGTCATGTAGATGGGGATGCCCTAGACAAATGGTTAAATCTGTTAGAATGTTATTTCTCTGTTCATAATTTTTCTGACAGGGAAAAGATCACCTTTCTCACTCCTTAAAGCTCTCCCCCGTGTCAAACATTGGTGGGAAACTTACTGGGACAAAAGTTCCACGGAGGAGTCTAGGATAGATGGGGTCAAGCCCACTTGGGATTTTTTTGTGGATGCGGTAAAGGAACAGTATTAGCCTATTGGAAACTATAAGGACCAGTACATGAGATGGACCACACTGTGGCAAGAGAGGGGCCAAGCAGTTATGGAGTTCACCAATACCTTCCATACCTTGTGCACCAAGTCGGGTATCAAAGACTCCGAACGACATTTGGTTCTGAAATATCATGGGGCTCTACACAGACACATCCAAACTGAAATGGATTTTCTGGACATCTCATCACTCGGTGCTGCTTATCGATATGTTGTTAAAATCGATAGAAATTTAAGCACCGAAACAAACATGAGTTAGGGTCTGCAAATCCGCAACAACCAAAGTATGATAAAGACGGCCCTAACAAACAGTCTCCCCCAAAAAAGTCCAAGCCACAGGAAAAGAAGGTTCATGGGAAGACAAAGAAGGACACCGAAAAATGGTGTGATTTCCACAAAATCCCCTGGCACAACATCGAGAAATGTCGTTCAAAATTGTCATTGGTGGCCGAGATCAAAGACAAGGAGTCGAACCCTGATTCAGAATCTAATTATGAAAATACTGGTAAAAGACAGATCATCGACGTAGACCCCACTGTTGTTGTCGTGACCACAACAATTCAACCAAAAGAACCAACAAATCTTGAAGAGGGGGAGTGCCTTTTTCATTCACAGAAGTGGGTGAAGGGGACCCCACTGCATTTTATTGTTGATAGTGGAAGCCAGAAGAACCTCATCTCAGCAGAGGTTGTCAAACATTTGGGATTGTCGACAACACCACACCCACAACCATACAACATCAGGTGGCTTCACCAAGGACGAGATATTCGTGTTAGCTAGCAATGTCAATTGTCATACAACATCCATCCATTCAAGGATGAGGTATTATGTGATGTCGCCCTACTGGATGTCTGTGATGTCCTCTTGGGCCAACCATATATGTGGAAGTGTCATGCTATCTATGAGTCTCGAACCCGTAGTATCATTGTTACTCTAGGGGGTCATCTCTACAGGATACCATAGGTGGTTACGACTACTGTCCCACCTAAATAGTGCCGCAAGGTAGTATCCCATAGTACAAAATTCAGCTTCTTCACAATCTGTTCAAAAGGTGAACATAAGGATATTGCAACCACTGCAGCCATGGCCCAAGCATCTTCTATCCAACAGAAGAAGGTCGAAAAGACTGCAGCAAAGCGTAAATATTCCTTCTACACACAGACATCTAAAGTAGCCAGACTAGTTAAAAATGTCCAACCATTCTAGCCACAGGTTCGTAAAAACCTTCAAAAAGCTAAGCAGCGCAACTTCTCCAACAAAGCAAGCAGCTCATCAAGATGCAGATTCAACAAACGTTTTTCCCTCTCTCTCGGGAACTCAACGCAATGGATACCATTACTTCCTAAGGAGGAAGAATTGATCCAGGTGGATATCGGTGGCCACCCACCTTTTCCAACTGGCTCAAAAATGTTTTCTGGCAATTTTGGTAATTTACTATTTTTAGCATTTTTTAACTTTCGGGGCCATTTTTAGGGCCTAAATGAAGGTTTTTCAGGATATAGGTTCTCAATGTTATCCTAAGGCTCTAATTGAACCTCCAAAATGAATCTCCTCGAGGATACCTTTCCAACAAGCTATCGTGCACCCCAAACGAAGATCATATGCCAAAGTTATGCCCCAGGGAAGTTGATACACCAAACTACCCAAAACAGGGTCCAAAAAATTGTTGGTTTTTTATCTTCCAGGGTTAGGGTTTTGGATTTTATTTATGATAAAAAGGACTTTGGAGCCTCATTCTAAAATCATCTTCTCACATATGCGAGTATCCGTCACATCTCTTCTCAGAGATCAACTGCCACCATTCTAGCGAGTCTTTCACTCTGTATTGTTACAGTCTTTGTACATTTTCCCTCATTAATAGAAAATTGTGTATTATTGTATCTCTGTGTTTATGGTTTCATCTATGATACATTTTTGTTATATTATTGGATATCCAAGATATCTATGTACATTGATTTATTATATCTCCGCTCTCATTTCATGCCGAAAATAATCTGGATCACTCATCCAACACATTTCTCTTGTAATCAATAAGTTATTAAGAACATTTTTGCAACACATTCCTCACAACATAGGCCCTATTCCACATAACGTTAAACATTCCTCCCCCGATGGTGTCTTTGTCTTGATCATATAACAAAACAATATCTCCCTCTGAAAATATCCTAGGGTGGACAAATTTATCATATTAAACTTTAACACTCTTTGTATGTCCCTCGTTCGCCATGGTAGCATCTCAACGTTGCTCGTCAAGGTGGTCTAGGTGAAAAAGACATTCTTTGAGCTCTAAGGTGTCCAATAGGAGCTCAAAAAATATTTTTAAGTAGGGGATTTCACATTCAATAGGAAGAAATACCTCAACTCCATGAACAAGTTGAGAAGGAGAGAATCCTGGGGCAATTTTCACTCAAATCCGGTATGCTTATAATTCCAGATAAAGCATAAAGTTCTAGATGGACTTGCATGCATTAACATTCTCTTGTGGATAGTAAGGAGACAAATGATTTTGGATAAATCCCAACTTCGAAGCTAACTATGACATCATTTTTTTCTGAAAGTGACTACAATGTTGAACACACCGCCCACACTAAGAGGGGACGGGGGGGTGAATTAGTGCATGGAATTTTCTAACTTTTCTTCTTATTACAATTTAGCAGTTAAAACATATTTGAACAGATTAAGAACAATCAAATCATAATCACAATGGACACAGAAGATACCATATGTTTGTATATAATTTATATGAATATATGTGAATATAATAATAAGGATTTTCCCTGCACCAACTATTTTGTTTCAGCACCAACTGAAGTAAGGAGCACCAACTCCTTGGAGAGCTCCAAATCTCAAGAGAGCACCAACTCTCAAGCAAGACCCAGCTTGCCATAAGACTCGGCTTGTTGATAGAATGCAATCTATCCAACTAGAGTTCATTCAACTCTAGTAGTAGTGATCCATTATAGAATCAACTTTATCTCATGATCAGAGGGATACCATAAACACTCATAATTGCATTTCATATTCTCTTTGTAATTCGTGCCTTCTTCGCTTTATCTTTTCTCTGATATATTCGTGACTTCTTCACTTCTACATGTCTCTTATATTCGCACGGACCATAGGTCCAGATCTGCCTCACACACTTCACAAGCCACTCTTCATCCACAAACACCCTTTCAAGTGAACCAACGATGGTTGTATTTATACTTGTTTATGCTCAAAACTTGTTTAATTTATTGAGCCGACTTGTGCAACAAGTTATAACTAACTTGTTCATTTACAATAACTTTTGGGACCACCAGAGGTCATCAATCCGTGTCTTCAACATTACACCTGGCATCCCCTTTCCTTTCACAAATCGATCACAGGCATGGATCAATTTCCTTCGTCTCCATGATAACAGATATCGGTGCTTCCTTCAAACCATGTTCATATGATCAATGGCGTAGAACCATAGGATTAACAATTTAAGAGATGCATTACATTATGCCTTTTAAATCTATTTATGATGTGACCAAAGGCGTTGACCAGACACTAGGCGAGACGAGATCTTGAGCATTTATCGATTCAATGGTCACGATTCAATCTTTCGATGAGATGGACAATTGTCGGGACTTCGGGTCTTCACCCTTCAGGTCTTCGTGACTTCCAACCTTTCAAATCTCTCGAATACAATATCGTCGAACAAATCGGATGTTTCACATTTATATCACAGAACAAAATCAATGGTTATATTCGATCCTTACATCTATCCTTCATTTCTTAATCCAATGGCCAGGACTTAATCAAGCAATGAGATGGATGGCCACCTTTTACTCCACAACTTTGTCTATTTTTCTTATGCTATCCTTCTACTGTATTTTGATCAACAGTTGAGAATGCAACCGAACATCAAATCGACTGTCGGTATCTCCTTCGGGTCTTCAGACTTATGATATTTTGATTCTCAACCCCTTCTTTCAATCGTACGTCAATCTTCTGGAGTTGACAAGCCACTGACGCATGTCCCTCTCCGATTAATGGCCGAGATCTCCTTTGGGTCTCCGGACTTCGGAGATTTCAAATCTCACCACCTTCTTTCCTTCGGAGTGATCACATGTTGTGCAAGTCATAAGTGGAGGAGACCTCTTGTTTTTGGTTAATACTTCCACTTACACTATCCTTCCACTATAGTAGATCGACGATCGAGAATGCTCCCAAAGTGATATTCAGATCGGATCTCTCGTGTCCACTTTGGGTCTTCGGCATTCGGGACTTCGGGACTTTGGGCGAGTGCTGGTGGTAAAACTCCCGAAGAAAAAATCTTGGAGTGACGTAACTTACTTGCGTCACTTGATGATGTGTCGCAAGCCGAGAAACTTCCACGTCTCACTCAGATTCATGATTTGCACGTACCTGAAATGTTGATTTCAACTTGACACTTGTCATTCTTCGACTGTGCCACGTGTCGTTGCTGATGTAGACTGTTGACATGGTCTGTCACAGTTTCTTGCTGACGTCGACATAGATCTCCCAATGTGACACATGTTCATCTCCTTGATCTAACAGTCAGCATAGTATCTGAAGGGTATCTCAGATTGACGGTTGAGAGTAACTTCAGAACTTCGTCCTTCGAAACTTTGGGACTTTTGACATTTCTTGGTGGTGAAACTCTTGAAGTAATTCTCCCGGAGTGACGTAACTTGCTTACATCACTTGTTGACATGGCATGAGATAATTTCTTCTTGACACTTTTCATCATCTGATTATTCCATCTGTATTTGCTGACATGGTCTACTGACATGGTCTGCCACATATCCTTGCTAACGTGGTCTGTTGATTTGGTCTGTTGATGTGGTCTTCTAACATGGTATGCCACATGTCCTTGCTGACGTAGAATGATGACATGGTATTCTAACCAACAACCTTGATCCAACGATCATCGTATGTCCTCCAAATCCGATGGTCCTTATTCATTTCAGATTTCCAGGCTTCGGGTATTTCAAATCTCAAACTAAATTCTTGAAGTAAGATTTCTCTGGAGCGTAAACTCCTCGCAACTTTAGATCCAAACTAAATGTTGTTCGTCGATCATGAACTTAGATCAATGGCTCGATCTGTCAGCAATGCAGCTCTGCTATCTTATCATGTCCTTTCACTTTGAAATGATTCGACAGATGACGAAAATTCACATTTTAGGAATTTTAAATCTCAAACCTTCCGTAGCGTAACCTTCTCACATCTTTATACCCGAAATGAATGTTGTTCATTGATCAGGATCTTAAATCGACGGCTCGATCTTTCTGTGATGCATATTTTCTATCTTATCTTGTCCTTCCACTCGAAAGTGATTTGACGACTGACGAGAATTCACATAATCAAATTCTCAATCGTTTTTCTCCGCTTATCCTGTCCTTCCACTCAAAAGTGAGCCAACGATTGTGAAGATTCTTGAAGCAGATCCAGGATCAAGGATGATTGTGGAACCACAACTTGCGAGTGATTTAACTCGTCACCCAAAATCTGCAATTGGAAGTTGTGCGCTATTGGTGACTCAACCACAATCGTCAATATCTGCATCTATGAGATTTGACGATCTAGGCCAATTGCAGTATTAGAACTAGCGAGTCATTTAATTCTCCTTTCGATCTCCGCAATTTATCCCTATCGTTGATATGGCTTGGAGATCGACGGTCATGATCCTCCAATGATCATCAAGCCCACGATCACTCATATGACCTTCGTTTGTTATATGAGATCACCAACACTATCAATTTCCTTGATCGGACGACTGTTGAGACTTCTCATCTTTTCCTGTGCAATGGTCTACTTCTCAATATTTTCATTGATCCCGACGATACTTCTGCAATGCACTTCTTCCTTCTGAGCTTTGATCTTCATTCTCTAACCCTCCTGATATTTTATCATAGGAACATTGTTGATCCTATCGTGATCAACAATAATCATGAATTTCTTCAACCTATCTCTGCATTTGCTAATGTACTGTGTTTTCCCTTATGAGCTTTTGATCTTCATATTGTTTGCTCCTCCTATTCGCTCCTCCTTTTGAGCTTACGGTTTCGATCTCTACATACTATTTGACATATTCTACTAACTGATATACTGTTGACATCAATGACAATCTCATCTGTGGTAATTCATCATTAAAAACATATCATTACATCGACTGTTGACATCAATGACAATATGTCCAACAATCTCCCCCTTTGTCATTGAGGGAAACCCACTAACTTAATATACAAAACTCCCTCTGTGATGATGCTTTCCTCTTATGAAGTTTTCCTTTTATGAAGTTTCTCTCCCCCTTTGACATCAATGGCCAAGGTTTTTTCCTCCTGTGGTAAATCTTTGTATTTTACTGACTAGAATCTGAACTTGGGTAACACTTCTTGCAATTATGTTCTTCCTGCCATAACTGAATGACTCCCCCTATCAATATGTTCTCTCTTTGCTTATTAATACTCTCCCCCTTTGTTTCTGAAAAGGTAGCTCTTCCTAACAAGGTTTCTTCCCCTATTAATTTACTAACTTCTTATCTCAGATGATTGGGATTTTTGTGTTTCAAATGAGTAGTCTTCTTGATACCAATTTTTGTAGTGATCGAGTCTTTTCAAAACTTAATCTAATTACTTTCTTATTTACTAACCAAAACTTCCCTTGAGTTTTTACTGATTGTTCTCCCCCTTTGTTTCTAAAAGGGTAGATCTTTCTGAGAGGGCCTCTCTTCTTGTTATCTCTACAGGATGTCATGTACATCATTTTGTACATCAGAATGATGCTTCTGTGGATGTCGTTGTCTTACTAGAACACTGCGCAATTGTAGCTCATATTATTCAAACAAATCTTGAATTTTCCCATTGATTCTCATCGATCTCTAACCAGATGTATCTATCTTTATCCAAGATGCTTCTTTACTGTACATTGCTCTAAAGTTGTCTGAGAAAGTTTATACAATGCTTGTCACATGACTGTAATTCTTTTTGCAGCAATTAACTTCACTCTTGTTCACTTGTTCAGTATTTTCTATCCACATCTGTGAGTGTCCTAGTTTCTTGAACTTTGTTCTCTGATCTTCTATTACTGCAACTTAATTTTTCTTCCATGTTTCATTTACTCCTTTTGACGTACTATATGACACATTTCTCATTGATTTTTTTCTTGAGTTCCAATAGTTATAGGCTCTGTGGCCATATCCACCACAACTATAGAATCTCATAGTGTAACAATGTGCAACAATATGTCCAACATGATTGCAGTTCCAACATCTTATACTATTGTTGAACCTACCAACTTGTTTTCCTCCATGATGCCTACAATCCAAGGCTTTATGACCATATTCATTACAAGAAAAACAATAACCGTTAAAAACACTCTCATACCTTCTTTGATTCATCCATCAAGGTGTCTCTCTTCTAAAATTGCTTTGAGGTGTATGAGCATCTTCTGGATGTCTTCCTTGATCTGATCTTCTAAATTTTGTAGTGTTGCTTTTATTTCTTGAACGTGAATAACTTGAGTCATATATGCTTTCACTTTTTGAAAATGAAGGAGTTGTGTCAGACCTATCTTCATCCTTTACAAATGAAGGAGTTGTGTCAGACCTATCTTCATTCTTTACAAATGAAGGACCTATGTCAGACTTGTTTTCACCTTTTACAAGTGAAGGACATGCATTAGGTTTCTTAGGAGTATTGATTTCTTCCTTGTTGTATCCAAGACCGGATTTGTCTTTTGGTGATATTTGACTATCCAAGATCTCATCCAGGGTCATGGAGTTGTTCAAGAACTTGATTTGGGTGTCTGACTTCTCAACCTTCTTTCTAAGATTCACAACTTCTGCTTCCAGCTTATGACATGATTCTTCCTTTTTGTTCAGTTGGTTCCTCACTGCCTCATCCCTTCTTTTGGCTTCTTCAAGTTGGATTTTAAGATTGACATAGCTTTCCCTTAGTTATTTTATATCTGCAAGGCTTTTGCTTGGTTCATCATCTTCCTTCTTTTCTTGTTTTTATTGATTGATTTCATTTTTCAGTCTCTCGATCTCCTCTTCTTTTGCTTGACTGGTTTTGTTTTTCAATCTCTCGATCTCCTCTTCCTTTTCTTTTGTTAGATTAATAACTTCTGTTTTCAAACTTTTGAGCTCTTCTTCTTTGTTTTCTAATTGAATCTTTTACTCAGATATGATTTCTTCATTGTCTTTGAGCTTTTCTTTTATTTCCAGGATATGCTTTTGATTGTTAAGCTCATCATCTTCCTTCTCCTTTTCTTTTACTTGACTAATTTCTTTCTTTAGCTTCTTGATCTCCTCTTCTTTCTCTTCTAACTGATTTTCCTGCTCATATATTATCTTTTCATTGTCCTTGAACATTTCCTTTATTTCCAAGACATGCTTTTGACTCTTTTCAAGAAATTCTTTAGTGTAGTCATGAAGATAGCTATAGTCTGATTCATTATGGTCATAGAGGTATTCACAGAGACTCCAATCAACCTTTTGTTTGGCCTTTGATGGTTCTTCTTCTACTTCTTCCATGGGATAAATGCTAACATAACATTTTGTTATTGTATCTGAGTCTTCTTCTTTACTTGTAGGGGGGGATTCAATATCAATGTTATTTCAATTGAAATATCGTGGTGATTCCTTATCTTTATTGATGGCTGAGTCTTCATCTTCATCCTTGATAGGAATGTCTTATGTGTCTTGTCTTTTGGTTTGATACATCTCTTATAGTTTCAACCATAAGCCCTTGGCGGATGTGCATAGTCCTATGCTTGCCTTGACTATATCTGATAATCCATTGAGAAGAATCTTCAATGCCACTTCATTGTTCTTCCTTGATTTTCTTTGTACTGTAATCTTGGATAGATTTTTTGAGGTAGTTAAGTCCCAGGGATTTCTACCTACTGAATTCCAAACTTCAGATGCTTTTGACTTCAAATACTGTTTCATATTTTCTCTCCATGAGGAATAATCCGTTCCATCAAATAAGGGAGCTTCAATTGTGGAGAGAGCCATCTGTCCACCCATTTCTTCAAGATCTACCTTCCAGTGGTTAAACTATGCTGAAGGAACCCGCTCTTATACCAATTGTTGAATACACCGCCCACACTAAGAGGGGGGGGGGGGGGGGGAATTNGGTGAATTAGTGTGTGGACTTTTCTAACTTTTATTCTTCTTACAAGTTAGTAGTTAAAACATATTTGAACATATTAAGAACAATCAAATCATAATCACATGGACATAGAAGATACCAGATGTTTGCATATAATTTGTATGAATATATGTGAATATACTAATAAGGATTTTCCCAGCACCAACTATTTTGTTTCAGCACCAACAGAAGTAAGGAGCACCAACTCCTCAGAGAGCACCAACTCTCAAGAAAGACCCATCTTTCCACAAGACCCAACTTGCTGATAAAATGTAGTCTATCCAACTAGAGTCCATTCAAATCTAGTAGTAGTGATCCATTATAGAATCAACTCTATCTCATGATCAGAGGTATACCATAAACTCATCACCGCATTTCATCTTCTCTCTGTAATTCGTGCCTTCTTCACTTTATCTTTTCTCTAATATATTCGTGCCTTCTTCACTTCTACATCTCTCTTATATTTGCATGGACCTCAGGTCCAGATCCACCTCACACACTTCACAAGCCACTCTTCATCCACAAACGCCCTTTCATGTGAACCAATGATGGTTGTATTTATACTTGTTTATGCTCAAAACTTGTTTAAGTTATTGAGCCGACTTGTGCAACAAGTTATAATTAAATTGTACTTACAATAAATTTTGGGACCACCAGAGATCATCAATCCAGGTGTTCAGCGTTACACCTGACATCCCCTTTCCTTTCACAAATTGATCACATGCCTGGATCGATTTCCTTCGTCTCTGTGATAACAAAGATCGATGCTTCCTTCAAACCATGTTCATATTATCAATGGCGTAGAACCACAGGCTTAACAATTTAAGCGACGCATTACATTCTGGCCTTTAAATCTCTTTATTATATGACCAAAGGCGTTGACCAGACACTAGGTGAGACGATCTCTTGAGTGTTTATCGATTCAATGGTTAGGATTCAATCTCCCGATGAGATGGACAATTGTCGGGTATTCGTGACTTCCAACCTTTCAAATCTCTCGAATACGATATTGCCGAACAGATCGGATGGTTCACATTTATATCACGGAACCAGATCAATGGTTATATTTGATCCTTACATCTATCCTTCATTTCTTAATCCAAAGGCTAGGACTTAATCAAGAAATGAGATGGATGGCCACCTTTTACTCCACAACTTCATCTATTATGTTTATTCTATCCTTCCACTTTATTTTGATCAATGGTTGAGAATGCAACCGAACATCAGATCGACAATCAATATCTCCTTCGGGTCTCCGGTCTTCAGAGATTTCGAGGACTTCAGAGATTTCGAGTCTCAACCCCTTCTTTTTTCCATATGTCAATCTTCCAGAGCTGACAAGCCATTGATGTGTGTCCCTCTCGGATTAATAGTCGAGATCTCCTTCGGGTCTACGCACTTCGGAGATTTCAAATCTCAACACATTCTTTCCTCCGGAGTGATCACCTGTTGTGCAAGTCATAAGTGGAGGAGACCACTTGATGTCGGTTAATATTTCCACTTACACTATCCTTATACTATATTATATCGATAGTCGAGAGTGCTCACAAAGTGATCTTCAGATCGAACGTCTCGTGTCCACTTCAGGTCTTCGGCATTCGGGACTTCGAGACTTTGGGCGAGTGATGGTGTAAAAATCCCGAAGAAAAACTCCCAGAGTGACGTAACTTACTTGTGTCACTTGATGACGTGTCATGAGCCGAGAAGTTTCCACGTGTCACTCAGATTCGTGATTTGCATGTACCTGAAATGTTGATTTCAACTTGACACTTGTCATTCTCTGACTGTGCCATGTGTCCTTGCTGACATAGACTTCTGATGTGGTCTGTCATAGTTTCTTGGTGATGTCAACGTAGATCTCCTGATGTGACACATGTTCATCTCCTTGATCTAACCGTCAGGATAGTATCCGAAGGGTATCTCAGATTGACGACTGAGATTAACTTTGGAACTTAGTCCTTCGGGACTTCGGGACTTTTGACATTTCTTGGAGTGACATAACTTGCTTACATCACTTGTTGACATGGAATGAGCCAATTTCTTCTTGACACTTGTCATCATCTGATTATGCCAAGTGTATTTGCTGACGTGGTCTGCTGACATGGTCTGCCACATATCCTTGTTGATGTGGTCTGTTGATGTTGTCTTCTAACGTGGTCTGCCACGTGTCCTTGCTGACGTAGACTGCTGACATGGTCTTCTGAGCAACAACCCTGATCCAACGGTCATTGTATGTCCTCCAAATCCGATGGTCCTTATTCATTTCAGATTTCCAGGCCTTGGGTATTTCAAATCTCAAACTGAATTCTTGAAGTGAGATTTCTCCAGAGCGTAACCTCCTCGCAACTTTAGATCCGAACTAAATGTTGTTCGTCAATCATGAACTTAGATCAACGGCTCGATCTGTTAGCGATGTAGCTTTGCTAGGTTATCCTGTCCTTCCACTTTGAAATGATCCGACGGTTGATGAAAAATCGCATTTCGAGAACTTCAAATCTCAAACCTTCTGGAGCGTAACCTTCTCACATCTTTATACCTGAAACGAATGTTGTTGATTGATTAGGATCTTAGATCGATGGCTCGATCTTTCTGCGATGCAGCTTTGCTATATTATTTTGTCCTTCCACTCGAAAGTGATCCGATGGCTGACGAGAATTCGCATAATCAAATTCTCAATCCTTTTTCCCTGTTTATCCTGTCCTTCCACTCAAAAAGTGATCCAACAGTTGTGAATATTCTTGAAGCAGATCCACGATCAAGGATGATTGCGGAACCACAACTTGCGAGTGATTTAAACCATCACCCAAACTCCGCAATTGGACTTTGTGCGTTGTTGGTGAGTCAACCACAATCGTCGATATCTGTGTCTATGATATCTGACGATCTAGGCCAATTGCGGGATTGGAACTAGCGATTCGTTTAATTCTCCTTCCAATCTCTGCAATTTATCCCTGTCATTGATCTGGCTTACAGATCGACGGTCATGATCCTCCAACAATCCTCAAGACCATGGTCACTCATATGACCATCGTCCGTTATATGAGATGATCAACACCGTCAATTTCCTTGATCGGACGACTGTTGAGACTTCTCATCTTTTCCTATGCAATGGTCTACTTCTCAATATTTTCATTGATCTCGACGATACTTCTGCAATGTGCTTCTTCCTTCTGAGATTTGATCTTCATTCACTAACCCTCCTGAGATTTTATCATAGGAACATTGTTGATCCTATCGTGATCAACAATAATCATGAATTGCTTCAGCCTATCTCTGCATTTGCTAATGTACTGTGCTTTCCCTTCTGAGCTTTTGATCTTCATACTATTTGCTCCTCTTGTTCGCTCCTCCTTCTGAGCTTACGGTTTCGATCTCTACATATTGTTTGACATCTTATGCTAACTGATATACTGTTGACATCAATGACAATATCATCTTTGGTAATTCATCATTAAAAACATATCATCACATCGGTTGTTGACATCAATGACAATATGTCCAACATATCATGGTTAGTGACAATATCCCTTGGAACTTTGAACGTAGCAATGCTATGATTGAATATGAATAATGGAACAATTTCACCATCGTTAAAAAACATTGGCATGGCTTCTGCCCACTTTGTGAAGTAGTTGACAGCCATGATAATGTAACAATTCCCCCTAGTTGAATCTCAGTGGAATGTAGTAAAATCAACCGCCCACTTGGTGAAAGGGTTGACGGTGATAATGGGGAACAACGAAGCTAGATGTGTGTGCATTTTCCTAGAAAAAAATTGTCATGGATGACACTTCTTGACCACCTCTATGCAATCCTTAAAGATCATAGGCCAAAAGTATCTGGTGCACTAAACTCTTTAGGTTGTTTCCAACCCCGATAAATGACCACCACATGCTCCATGTGACAGTCGTTCGACACACTCTCTACCTCTTCATGTGTCAAACAATGATGAAGAACTGAATCAACCCCACGACGATACAAGGTGTCACTGATAATGAGGTAATTGTTTGCCTGATGGAAAATACATCGTCAATCATCCTATGAATAGTTCAGAGAGAACTTCAAAGTTTGAGCCTATACCAGGATATCTCTATACCAAGGGTCATAGAAAGAAATGAGGAAAATGTGCTCATGTAGGAATGAGTCTGTCATTATAACGTCCTTTTCTTCACTCAGAAACTTTGACATGAGCTCGCAAAAACCAATGATTTTTTGGACTTAGCTGATGTAAGCTCCAAGTGGAATTCCTATAATATGACAATCCACTTATTATATTTTCCCCTAACAATCTGTCAGTTTAAAATATACTGAAATCGATTGACATATGCGATCACAATGGTTTTGCGCAATAAGATGTAGTCTTGAAATCTCTGGACGACATGCACATGTGCTAAGTACAACTTTTCAATATGCGAATAATTCAATTCAGGACCTACCAAGCCATGACTAAGATAGTAGATGACATGTTCTTAGAACACATCATCCTCTTGAACCAAGACCATACCGATTGTAGATTTTGATGCTGGGAGGTACAACATGAAATATGTTCTATAGTCTGGGGCACTAAGTGAGGGGGCAGACATGGGATCCTTCTTAAGCACGTCAAAGAACATTGTGCAAAATCATCACAAATAAATGGGACCACATTCTTCAACAAGTGCATAAACCCCTTGGTGATGTCGACATAGTTAGCTATAAATCGACAAAGGAAATTCACTTTCCCTTGTAAGCTCTAAAGTTGTCTAACTCTATGCGAGGGAGGTAATTGAACTATTGCCTCAACCTTTAAAGGATCAACCATGATCCCCTTATTCGATACGATGAAACCCAAGAGACACCCTGAAATGATGCAAAAGATTCATTTATTAGGCTTTAATCGAATCCTGTAGTACTGACATCTTTCAAACACAAGGCAAAGATGAGCAAGATGATCCTCTCTCTTGTGAGAGTGAGCAACTAGATCATCCAGAGAAGACTCCACAATGTGTTTAAGATCGTGAAATTTGAAGGATATGGTCTGTTGGAATGTGGCTCTAGCATTTTTTAGGCCAAAAGGAATCTTCCAATATGCAAACATGCCCCAAGGACATAGTAACTCAATTTTATGTTGATCCTTCGAGCGGATTTGAATATGGTTATATATGAAGAATCCATCCATGAAGAAGAATATCTTGCTTCTCGCATACTCATCAATAATACGATCTATAAATGGTGTGGGGAAATTGTCCTTTGGACAAGCCTTGTTCATATCTCTAAAGTCCATGCAAACTCGGATTGTTCCTTGCTTCTTGTTAACCAAAACAAGATTGGATACCCATTCAGCCAAGGAAATAAGATAGATAAAGCCAACTTTGATAAACTTTTGTACCTCGGCTTTTATCGTTGTCGCCTTTCTAGGATTAATGGGTTGCAGCTTTTGACGAACAGGCTTTGCATTTTCATATGTTTTAATCTCGTGTTTGACAATTTGGGGATCTACGCCTAAAATTTCTTCTGCCCACAACTGGTGATATAATTTTCCATCCCATCTACGCTTAACTTACTTCAAATTTTCAATTAAATGTTAATGCTAAGTTTTGTAATCACAATCTATCAACATGATTTTTAATGCTAAGCTTTTGTAACACTCAATTAAAAAAAAAGCCACCATATTTTTAAAAAGTGACTTTTATTATTGATGTTCTCATATTATTAAAGTAACTTTTATGATATATATGGTTCTCTAAGACCAACAAGGTCTATTGAACAAACAAAAGCAATTAAGCACATGAGTGTTAGACCATTGGTGACTCGTGAATTAGTTGGGGGAAGGAATCTTCCTACACTCACCAAGGAACCATATTTTTATAAAGTGACTTTTAAAAAAAAACCCACCATATTTTTAAAAAGTGACTTTTATTATTGATGTTCTCATATTATTAAAGTAACTTTTATGATGATATCTATGGTTCTCTAAGACCAACAAAGTCTATTGAACAAATAAAAGCAATTAAACACATGAGTGTTGGATCATTGGTGACTCGTGAATTAATTGAGGGAAGGAATCTTCCTACACCCATCCAGGGACCATCCTTGTTGTGCTATGATGGAATGTTTCCACATTATTATCCCTGTGGTGCCCACAAGGCACCATTAGAGATAGAATTTTCCATCCCATCTCCTCTTAACTTCAATTATATGTGGTGGAGCCCACAAGGCATCACTAGACACAGAATTTTCCATCCCATCTCCGCTTAACTTCAATTATTGAATTATATGTGGTGGAGCTCACAAGACACCACTAGAGATAGAATTTTCCATCCCATCTTCGCTTAACTTCAATTATTCAATTATATGTGAATGCTAATTTTTCGTAAGTACAATCTATCAACAAAAATTTTCGTAACTAACAATAAAGAAAGCAAACCACCGCATTTTTAATGCTAAGTTTTAGAAACAACAAAGTATCAATTTTTGAAGAAAGCAAACCACCGTGTTTTTAATGCTAAATTTTAGTAACAACAAAGTATCAAGTTTTGACGAAAGCAAACCACCAAGCTTTTAATACTAAGTTTTCGTAATGTTTTTTTACCACCGATTAATCCGCTGATATATTCTTCCATGATTTGCGGTGATAAAATAGCTGTCCTTTTCGGCACATCACTAAGCCACCTGGAAACGTCGATGAGAAATGTGATATTTAATTTCCTCCTTTTTTTTTGTAAAGTTAAAGTGTATTTTTTCATTTATATGGATAAAATTGATGGATGTGAATGCGGAGAGGAGGGATAGATTCATATTAAATCTCCTACAAAGTTTTTAAAACCTTGGTGGTAAGTTAAGGTGTCAATTAACGGATGTGAATGCGGAGAGGAGTAAACTGGTATTAATATGGTTCAACTATT
>ML776990.1:199203-213137 GCA_009831015.1 Picea engelmannii
CACCCAAAGTTTGAGTGGAACCAAGAATAAGTAGAGAAGAGTTGTTGATTGACGTGGCTATGGTGGAATGAACCATACCAATCATTTGGTTAGTGATCCGGATTTATGTAGGAACACAATGAAATACAGAAATACACATAAACACAGAGATGCAGCGGAAATGAGACTTCATTTCATTAATAACAAATGATTGAAAAATGCTTACAGACAGAATGGAAATAAAGTAGCTAGGGCGCTGGTAGCTTATCTCTGAGAAGAGATGTGGCAGCTACTGGCGTCTGAACTCTCTGTTACAATGAGGCTCGAAGGCCTATATATTATTGAGAAACAATGGAAAACCCTAAACATCCAAAAACCTAACCCTAGGAGATGAAATGCCAGAATATGGGCTCCATTGGGGTAAATTTGTACATCAATTTCCCGGGGTCATAACTTTGGCATACTATCTCTATTTGATGCACATGATACATCATTAGAAAGATCTATCCGAGGACTTCACTGCTGATAGAAAATATTGAGTTTGGAACAAACTCATATTCATCTAAGCATTCATGCCTAAAAAACATCGTTTAGGGCCTCAAAACAGCTTTGGAAGTTCAAGACCCGAAGAACTGCTAAAAATAGTAAATTGTGCTACAATTAAGGAAACTAAAAAACTGAAAGAAATAATGGTGTGGGTCCAAGTGGAATAGGCGGGTGGCCACCAATATCCACCTGGATCAGTCCTCCCCCCTTAGGAAGCAATGGTCCCCATTGTGTTGAGTTCCTCCATGAGATGAGGAAACTTCTGCTGAACTTGGTCCCTGGTGAGCCACTTGCCCTGGTGAAGGAGTTGGCTTGCTTTGAAAACTCAATATAGTTGGATCCTTTGTTGGCAGGTGTTCTTGATATGTGTGTCCATAATTCGATCAGTTGTGGCTTGTTCCATGCAATCTAGGTTTAACTCTGTTGGTGTGAGTTGTTCTGCCATGTCGGATGTGTCTAGTAGGGATGGAAAGTAGGGCCAAAGGCAGTCCACATTGAACACTGGGTGCAGACCAAGGAATGGTGGAACACCGAGCTCAAAGGCATTGTCCCCTACAACCTTTGTGATGGTGTATGGCCCATATCGGAGCAAGCGAATCTTGCGGTAGGGTCCAACAAGGCACTCCTTTTGCAAATGTAGCCACACTTTGTCACCCACCTAGAAGTTGTGTGGCACCCGATGTTGATCATGTCGTTGCTTGTACTTAGCATTGGCTCTGTCCAATTTGCCATGAACTTGTTGGTAGATGTGTTGAATACACTCAATGAAGTTGTTTGCCTTGTCAGCCTCAGGCTAGAGATGAGCTGAATCTGTCCAAGTAGTTGCAAATGGCATGGCTACGTCAATGGGACATAGTGGCTGGAATCCCAAGCCCACTTGAAAGGGGCTATGGTTGGTTGAGCTATGGAGAGCCCGGTTGTAACTGTGTTGTACATAGGGGAGGCTCTCATCCCATGTGCATGGATGCTTTAAGTTGTACATGCGCAAAATGTGTACAATCATCCGGTTGACGACCTCTGTCTAGCCATCAGTTTGCGAATGGAAAGCTGTGGACTTGGTGAGCTTGGTGTCCAGCATCGACCAGAGGCTAGACCAAAATGTATTGAGGAACCTGCTGTCCCGATCTAAGATGATAGACTGTGGGATCCGAAAGTGTACCCACACTCGTTCAAAGAAGAGTTTAGCAGTGGCTTCTATTGTGATATTCTTCTTGTAGGCCATCATAATGGACATGTTCGAGAATCGGTCGACGACCACAAAAACACAGTCATTGCCATGCTTAGTAGAAGGAAGGCCCGACATGTAATCCATAGAGATGGATTCCCAAGGTTGACTGGGGGTAGGAAGTGGAGTATAGAGGCCTTGCTTCTTGATGGTCGGTTTGGCAACGACGCAAGTAGTGCAGGACTTGATGTACTTCTCAACATCCTGTCTAAGGTTTGGCCAATAGAAATACTTTTGCAGTACTGCCATGGTTTTCTCGACCCCAAAATGCCCAACAACCCATCTGTAGTGCGCCTCCCAAATAATCTTGGCACGCTCGCTTGAAGGAGCACAAAGGTGTCCCAGGTGACAAAGCAGGGTATCCTGGAGGTGAAAATTGGGAACTTGCTTACCCTCCAAGAGTGTATTGTGTGTGTGGCCGACTTTTGGATCACTTGTCTAAAGAAGCAGTCAATCGAAAGTCTTGTGCCCACAAGAGTTGAGCACAATGGTTAGTGCCACGATGGGTGGTCGACTAAGGCAGTCTGCAACATTATTGGTGTTTCCTTTCTTGTACTTAATGTTGAAATGAAACTATTGCAGGTATCTGGACCACTTCTAATGGCAATCATTCTGCAACTTCCCTTGTGTCTATATGAACTGAAGGGGTCGATGGTTTGTGTGGATGACCGTTTCCTTTCCCAAAATGTAATGCTTCCATTGCCGACAAGCCTGCACAATGGAATACATATCTTTGTCATAAGTGGGATACTTTCAAACTGTGTCGGAAAGTGTCTCACTATGATATGCCACTAGATGCCCATGTTGAGTAAGGACTACCCCAATAGCATAGTCAGAGGCATCTATCTCAATCTAAAATGGTTGTTGCAAGTCTGGTAATGTGAGCACTAGTGTAGAGTAGAGGCGATGCTTCAACTCCCCGAACACCTTCTGTTGAGATTCAGACCAAAATGATTTTTCTTTAGCTCCTCCCTTGGTGGCTTGACTCAAGGGCCAAGTGATATGAGATAATTCAAACACAAACCTACGGTAGAAATTGGAAAGACCTAAAAAGCTGTGGAGCTCTGTTAGGGTGCTTGGAGCTGGCCAATCCCAAATGACTTGGATCTTTGTTGGATCCACATGAACCCCCCGCTCATCAATAATGTATCCCATATACTAAACCTGGGTCATGCCAAAATTGCATTTCTCCAAATTGGCACACAACTTGTGTTGTCACAGTGTTTGGAGGACCTTCCGAATGTGGTGGAGGTGCTCTTCCCAAGTCTGGCTGAAGATCAGAATGTCATCCAAGTACAACACTACAAATGAGTTGGTGAATGGCCGTAGGATGTCGTCCATTAGCCTCATGAAGGTTGCAGGGGCATTTGTCAACCCAAATTGCATGACCAACCATTTGAAAAGGCCCTCCTTGTATTTGAAGGTAGTCTTCCACACATCAGAGGGTTTGATTGGTACCTGGTGATACTGCGACTTTAAATCAATCTTGCTGAAATATTTCTCCCCCTTGAGTTGGTCTAGAAGGTCATCAATCTGTGGGATTAGGTACCTATTCCAAACCGTGATCTTTTTCAGTGCCCGATAGTCGATACAAAGTCTCCAAGTCCCATCCTTCTTTTGCACCAACACGATCGGGCTCCCATAGGGTGATCAACTCAGCCAGATGTGACCTTTCTGCAACATCTCCTGAATTTGCCTCTTGATTCGTCATTCTCCAGAACCATGCGTCGATAGATGGGTCCATTGGGTAGCGATGCACCTGGGGTCAGATCAATGGCGTGCTTGACCTGGTAGTGTAGAGGCACCCTTGTAGGGGAGGTGAAGATGTCCTTGTACTCCTCCACGACCTTATCTATCTGTTGTTTTTGTGCAGCGGGGCCCTGTCTGGAGGTCATGGCCACAATATTCCTCTTTCCATGAGGGTGGATCATTAGGAAAACAAATTTCCTGGTTTTTGGAAATGGGCTTATTGCATTGTTTTGCAAAAACCAAAGAGATGGTGGTAGGTTGTGCCATCTACGGTATCCTGTACAACTTATTGCCCAAGGTGATAATAACAGCACGAGACCTGGACTCATACACAACATGTCACTTCCACAAGTACGATTGGTCTAATAATACATCAAAAACATCAAGAGGAGAAATGTCACATAATACCTCATCCGTGAAGGGCTTGATGCTGTAGGGAAGGCGACATTGTTGGTTGACGCAGAGGTCTCATCCTTGGTGAAACCACCCGATGGTGTATGGTTGTGGGTGTGCTGTGGTCGGCAAGCCTAGCCGCTTCACAACCTCTACCGAGATGAGGTTCTTCTGAATCCTGCTATCAACAATGAACTGCAACGGGGAACCCTTTACCCACATCTTGGAATGGAAGAGATGCTCTGCCTCCTCTGGACCTCTCGGTTCCTCCTTCTGGATCTTCGCGGTGGCAACGGTGGCGTTGGGCTCTGCATTGATAATCTGCTTCCCCCTATCATTCCCCTTGTTGGGTTCTGATTCAGAGTTGGATCATGCATCTAATTCAGAAGCCTTCAACTCGGCTACCAGTGACTGCTTGGCCCGACACTCACTTGTGTTGTGAATGGAGCTCTTATGGAACTCACACGACTTCCTCGTGTCCTTTTTTGGCTTCGTGGTGTTGTTCTTTTCTTGTGGCTTTGGCGGGTTGTCCTGGGCCACCCTACCTTGGCTTAGTCCTTTGTTCTGTGGTTTGGGGGTACCTTTCCCTTGCTTCTAATTTGTAGACCCAAAGTCTCACTTTTTCTGTTTGAACTTCTGCTCAATCTTGGCAACATATCGATACGCCACACCAAGCGAGGAGATGTCGAGGAAATCCATTTCCTCCTGAATGTATCTATGCAGATAACTGCGGTACTTTAACACCAAATTTTTCTTTGAATATTTGATACCCAAATTTGTGCGTAGGGTATGAAACAAATTCGTCATCTCATGCACATCTTGGTCCCTTTGCTGCCGCAGCATAGTCCATTGTATGTATTTGTCCTCATAGCTCCCCATGGGATAATATTGTTCCTTGATGGTGTCTCGGAAATAATTCCAAGTGGGTGTGGTCGAGAACAGAGAGGGTTCCCCCTCGCCCTGTTGCTCCGAGTAGGTTTCCCACCAGTCCTTGACATGGGGAGCGACTTTGAGGAGTGCGAAAATAATCCTTTCTCGGTCGGAAAATTCATGAACCGAGAAATATCCTTC
Source organism: Picea engelmannii (assembly GCA_009831015.1). Lineage (NCBI taxonomy): Eukaryota > Viridiplantae > Streptophyta > Pinopsida > Pinales > Pinaceae > Picea > Picea engelmannii. Next base: position 204,167 of record ML776990.1, read on the forward strand.
TAACATATTCAACCATCTATCTATAGCATCTGCATCTATTTGGCCCTCAAATATGGGAATGTCAAAGTTTACTTGTACCTTAAAAGGAGTGGTTGTTGGATGTCGATGCACCGCTAGTGGGAATTCGTTGAAGAATATGGGCAAAGTTGTCCATCATCGTGTTCCTTTGTTTCTCGAGGGCCTCCTTGAGAAACATTTTGATAGGATCTCCTGCTCCCTCATCTTTCTTTTCTTCCCCCATGGGCAATTGTCGAGGTTTGTGAGGCTGATCTTGCAAAGGTTCAACCAGATCGAGCCCCAACTCCTTATACCCCGACCTCATTGGGGACATGCAAAGAAAGATCGAGAAAGAGCAGGCTGCTCTAATACCACTGATCCGGATTTATGTAGGAACACAATGAAATACAGAAATACACATAAACGCAGTGATGCAGCGGAAATAAGATTTCATTTCATTAATAACAAATGATTGAAAAATGCTTACAGATAGAATGAAAATAAACTAGCTAGGGTGCTGGTAGCTTATCTCTGAGAAGAGATGTGGTAGCTACTAGCCTATGAACTCTCTATTACAATGAGGCTCGAAGGCCTATATATTATTGAGAAACAATGGAAAACCCTAAACATCCAAAAACCTAACTCTAGGAGATGAAACGCCAGAATATGGGCTCCGTTGGGGTAAATTGGTACATCAATTTCCCGGGGTTGTAACTTTGGCATACTATCTTCGTTTGATGCACATGATACATCTTTAGAAAGATCTATCTGAGGACTACACTGCTGACAGTGAATATCAAGTTTGTAACAAACTCATATTCCTTGAAGCATTCATGCCCAAAAAACGTCGTTTAGGGCCTCAAAACAGCTCCGGAAGTTTAGGACCCGAAGAATTGCTAAAAATAGTAAATTGTGCTACAATTAAGGAAACTGAAAAAATAAAAGAAACAATGGTGTGGGTCCAAGTGGAATAGGTGGGTGGCCACCAATATCCACCTGGATCAGTTAGATACTCTAGGAGGCAATATTCCTTTGGTGATGATTGTCGACATGGGGGTTGTGGAGACCCTCGACCTAGACACTTTTGAAGTGCCTTCCATTATGACCCACCGAAGAGGGATATTGTTGGTGAAGTCTAACCCAGGAGATGGAATTCATACAACAACTAAAGCATCAGGTTTAGTTAATAGAGGATTAAACAACTGAGTGAAGTCTTCGACTTCGAGATCCGATATGGTTAAAACCTTTGAAGAAAAAGCATTAGTTTTTATAGGTTCCTTGTCTACGGTCTTGATCGGACCAACCGATACAAAAGTTTCAGTTTGATAAAGTTGATGCCTCAAGGGAGGCGGCAAAGTATTCACTTCTACTTTTTTAGAAGGAAGACCTTGAATTCTCCTTAATTGACGAGGCAATTGATCAACCACTTTGAGTTTTCAGCTTTAGGTGACTACCTACAGACCTTCCTAAGCAATATATGATCACATCAAACACCACTATAAAATCCCTAAAAGAAACAATAGTCACAAACAACCTTGTCAATATCCCGACTCATGTGGATTAGGTCCTGAGATCACAATAGTAATAAAGTAAGGAAAGGACCTTTCAGATGAAGGCATGGGTTGATTAAGTCATGTGAAATAGAGAATGAAGGAGTGAGAAGCAGTTACCCTGACCTCCACTAACCATCCTTATCTGGTGAAAGTACCCATGCTTCGCAGGGAGCCCTATAGTAGTACTGAAAAAAATGTGAAACAAAGTCTACCCTAGGTACCATGGGAAACCTGATGCAGTCATCTCTGAGATACCTAGGAACAAAAACTAAGGTCACCACCTCGCGGTCAGCATCTGGGGGGATTATCGAACACATAGGAAGGGTAACTAATCTTGAATCCTTGAAAGCACCACCTCTCATAGAGGTAAGGGTACTGACGAAACCCCCAAAACATGATCTCTCCATTATGATTAGTCAAGCTTCTGAGGGGTTATCTCTTTGAATCTCCTTCATGTGACTTCATGTTTGAATCTTGTGTTAGAGGAGCTTCCTGGCTATACTTATATGAAAATTCGTTTTCACTCCTTATCTCAGACTCCTAATTTTTTTTTTGGCCTTGGAGAAATTAACTCTCCAACCTAAACCAAGGCCCTATCATGAACTAGTTTGTTTACCATGTGAAAATGAAAATGTCTAATTGATTTTAGCTAGCTTTCATTTAATAGGATGTTATGTATTAAAAAAGGATGACGAGTGAAAATGATTGGTGTTTTGATGGACTAGACATAAAAAACATTTAAGAACACAAATGCATAATGTAGTTCTTCACTGAAAATATGAGTGTAAAGAACACTTCAGAATTAAACAAAAGAAACCTCTTTCTTTTTTATATGAAAAGAATGCAAATTTTAATTTAGATGAAATGCACTCACTGATTCAACCTTCAAATGCAAGAAAACTAACAAGATTTTGGAATTCTTTTCATCAAAGTTATATAAACAAAATATTTTTCTTTTCCAAGTATGGAAATGCAAACTGAAAATTAACAAGCACTAGAAAATAATAAAGCAACCTATAAAAAAATTTCTCTTCAGTAGAATAAGGGCAAGGGATGAAGAAGAAATACAAAGTTTACTTTCTAAAAAGTTTTTTTTTTCTTTTCTTGTTTAAAAATTAAAAGGAATAAGAAAGATTTGAAAAAACAAACTTTTCTCATTGATACTAGCAAGAAACAACAAAAGGAAACTTGAAAAGACTTCATACCTATAAGGATTCGTCAAAGACAACAGTGAAAGTAAATCTTGGACAAAAATGCCTCAGAAAGTAACTTTTCAAACTACCTATAAAACTGAGAATGATCTAAAAATGGGAAAGCATAGAAATCTTTTGTTTTCTTTATATAATCCAAAGCAAACTACTACAAGACTCAACAAACAACCACAAAAGGGCCTAAACAAGAACCTAGACACCTGGACAAACAACCTCAAACCAACAAAGTTTATTAATTTTTTTTAAATTTCCAAAAACCGAGAAATACAACAATACATGATTTCTATTAATGAAAGAAATGTACAAAAACTATAAAAATACAGAGTGCAAGACTTGTTATAACGGTGGCAACTTTAGCTCTGAGAAGAGATGTGACAACTACGCTCATTTTCAAGAAGATCATTACAATAAGGCTCTGAAGGCCTTTTTATGATAAACATGAATTCCAAAACCCTAGACATCCAAAAACCTAACCCTAGGAGATGAAGTGCCTAAAGTCATGTGGGCCATGTTAGGGTAAGTTAATACATTAACTTCCCAGGGTCGTAACTTGTGCATACGATCTCTGTTTTAGGCATGTGATATCCCATTGGAAATTATTTTTATGAAATACACATTATTCCATCAAACTCTGGCTTCGTCTACAATTTGACTGTGGTAAGACAATAAAACACTGTTTAGATCCCCAAAATGACCCTAGAAGTACAAAAAGATGTACTTACATGAAAACTTCCAAAATAAGCTAGTTGGAATAGGTGGGCAACCACCAATATCCACCTGGATGTTGTGTAGGGATTCAGGACAACCCTGTAAGTGCATAAGCCACAATTACAAAGAGATGTCCCCATTACAAAGAAACGTGTTGAACTAAAAACTATTAAGATGATACAATTGGAAGTTGGAACATGTGGGTGGCCACCAATATCCACCCGGATCAATCCTCCCCCCTTAGGAAGAAATGGTCTCCATTGTGTTGAGTACCCAGGGAAGAGGGGGAAGTGTTTATTGAATTTGAATCTTGGTGAGCTGTGTGCCTTGTTGGAGAAGTTGTGTTGCTTGGTCTGTGGAAGGTTGTCACGAACCTGTTGCTGGAGGGGTTGAATATGTTCCACCAACCTATTGTATCTAGGCTTGACGGGGCATTGTGTAGGCACCATTGTAGGTGAAGAAACAATATCTACTTTCTCTTCTGCAATCTATTTCTGCTGGATAGAAGGTGTTGAGGTTGCAGTGGTTGTAGTGGCCTTCTATGCATCCTTTGAACAGACTGTGAAGAGGATGAATTTTGTAGTATGAGAGATTACCTTGCAGCACTATTTTGGTAGAACAATAGTCGTAACTACCTCTAGTATCCTGTAGAGCTGACCCCCCAGAGTAATAATGACACCGCGGGGTCGAGACTCATAAACAATAGGATGCTTCCACATATATGATTGTCCCAAAAAAAAATAACACACATCAAGAGGGGAAACATCACACACTACCTCATCCTTGAAGGGATGGATTCCTTAGGACAAGCGACATTGTTAGATGACATGGAGATCTCGTCCCTAGTGAAGCCACCTAATGTTGTATGGTTGCAAGTGTGGTGTTGTTGACAACCCAAATTGTTTGAGGACCTCAGTTGAGATAAGGTTCTTCTGGATGCCACTATCAATAATGAAATGCAATGGGGTCCCCTTCACCCACATCTGTGAATGGAAGAGGTGCTCCCCCTCTTTAGGACTTACTAGTTCTTCTGGTTGAATTGTTGCGGTCGGACAATAGTAGTATGGTTTGCGTCGATGATATGTTAATTTTCAATATTTTCTAGATTGGATTTTGAATCAGGGTTCGAATCCTTGTCTTTGACCTCTGCCACGAATGACTGTTTTGAGCGACATTCTTCGGTGTTGTGCTAGGGGATTTTTTGGAAGTCACACCACTTCCCAGTGCCATTATTCATCTTTCCTTTACCCTTCTTTTCCTCTATCATGCACTGGTTGTCGAGAGTTTGTTGGTTAGGGATGTCTTTACCATGATTTGGTTGTTGCAAATTTGTAGACACGAACTCCCATTTGGTCTAGTGCCTAAATTTCTGCTCTATTTTGACAACATATCGATAGGAAGATCCCAATGATGAGATGTTTAGGAAATCCATTTCTCTTTATATGTACCTATGCAGAGCTCCATGATATTTCAGAACCATATGTCGCTTGGAGTATTTGATACCCATATTGGTGCGCAAGGTATGGGAAGTATTTGTGAACTCCGAAACTGTTTGGCTCAAGTGTGGTCCATCTCATGTACTGGTCTTCATAGTTATCAACATGGTAGTATTGTTCCTTGACCGCATCCACAAAAAAATCCCAAGTGTGCTCGGCCCCATATATTCCAGATTCCTTTGTGGAACTTTTCTCCTAGTAAGTTTCCCACCAATGTTTGACATGGGGGAGAGCCTTGAGGAGTGTGAAGGTGATCTTTTCCTTGTCAGGAAAATTGTGAACAAAGAAATAACCTTCTAGAAGATTCAACCATTTTTCTAAGGCATCTACATCTATCTGACCTTCAAATACGGGAATATCAAAATTAACTTGTACCTTGAAGGGAGAGGTTCCTCCAAAGTGGTTACTTGATGAAGATGCGCTTGTTGCTATCGGTAGGCGTTGAAGGATGTGGGAAAAATTATCAATCATTTCATCCCTCTGTCGTGTGAGAGCTTGCTCAAACAATAGGTTAATAGAATCTTATGCTCCACTGTTTTTCTTTTCTACTGCCATAGAGGGTTTCTTGTGTGCACGAGAGCGATTATCCTCAAGAGAGACAAGCTCGAGACCCAACTTGCTATACTCATACCTCATCGGGGACATGCACTGAAAAATGATCAAGAGTAGCCTGCTTTGATACCACTGATCTAGATTATTTTCGGAACAAAATGAAAGCAAAGATATTATAATGAAATACACATAAAAATTGCTAGAAACAAAGAAATACAACAATACATGATTTCTATTAATGAAAGAAATGTACAAAGACTGTAAAAATATAGAGTGAAAGACTCCTTCAAATGGTGGAAGCTTTATCTCAAGGAAGAGGTGTGACAACTATGCTCATTTGCAAGAAGATCATTACAATGAGGATCTAAAGGCCATTTTATGATAAACATGAATTCCAAAACCCTAGACATCCAAAAACCTAATCCTAGGAGATGAAGCGCCAAAAGTCATGTGGGCCCCATTGGGGTAAGTTAGTACATTAACTTCCCGAGGTCGTAACTTTTGCATATGATCTTCGTTTTAGGCGATTGATAGCTCATTGAAAAGGTATTTTAAGGAAATACACATTATGTCATCAAACTCTGACTTTGTCTATAGTTTGACTATGGCAAGACAAGAAAACACTGTTTAGAGCCCCAAAACGGCTTAAGAAGTATAGAAAGATGTATTGACATGAAAACTTCCAAAATAAGCCAGTTGGAATAGGTGGGCGGCCACCAATATCAACCTGGGTGCTGTGTAGGGATTTAGGACAACCTCGTAAGTGAATAACCCACAATTAAAAAGAAATGTCCCCATGACAGAGAAACGTGCTAAACTGAAAATTGTCAAAATGAGCCTGTTGGAAGTTGGAACATGTGGGTGACCACCAATATCCACCTGGTTCATTTTTTCTAGGATTATGTATACAACTGTCTTTAAGGAGACCCATGTACACATGACTATACACATTGACAAGCATGTGTATGTATGCAACTATGTCCACTACAACCCGCGTATGTGCTCCAAAAACTTCAAAAAAGAAGAAAGGAGACACGACAAGTGTCTCAAATGAAAAGGGAAAATACTCTACTGATTGTAAACTACTAATCCAAGTGCCAAGTAGTATTCTAAGGAAAGAGAAAGAAAAATAAATAAAGCAAACACATAACTAAATACCAAAGTAGGCCCACTAGGGAAAGATCCCTAGTATGGTCGCTAGTTCTACTTTCGAGGATAAATCTCCTACAGTAGTGGGCTATATTGTAGTCTACCTATGACCATATATAAAGTATATTGCAAACACAATACCAAGTTAAGATAAAATAACTGAATTTCACAAGTGTTGTGGTGGGAAATCCCCCTACGGACTAGCAAATAGGGTTATATTATGCATGCATATATGACCAAAAGAAACCTACTTTCTACCTTCGTCCCTAGACCTAATCCCCATTTCTTTTCAGAAAATACATGGTTATACCAACATAACTTGTTCCAGATGTTCGATGTCAATCCTTCTTTACGCTTGATCGCTTGTTAGCAGCTCTCCTCCCAAGGCTGACCTGCATACAAAACAAGTAACAAACTGCACATGCATTTTACCTACAGACTAATGGGTTAGAGATTCAAACATATATTTACTAAACTATGAAGAACTCATATAGCGGGACGGGAATTTTTTTTATTTATTATTAAATTTAATGAATCAACTTATAATGTCAAGACCAGCCACTGCTACGCGAATCCTGATCCTGGGCTCCTCTTCAAATGTCCTCCAAATTCTTTGCTTTGTATCTCTCTTTGCAAAAACATGGCTAAAGGGTTGGGACATTGGGAATGTCTAATTGGGCAGAGTTTCTTTACTATTATTCTCCTCCTCCAAATGGGACCCCTAACCCTTCTTTTATAGGCTAGAAGAAGCTAGGTATTTAGACAAACCCTTGGCCATGCATGGCTGAAAGTTTCAGTTAACTCACCCAAAGTTGTGTGTTCCGTCGGCAACTTTCCTTTTTTCGTGCTTTTGTAGGTCCATGCGAGCTGTTTTAGGTCAGCTAGCATGTACACGCATGTAGTGATGGAGTAGGGTGTGTGGGCCCTCATAAAAGAGGTTTTTTAAAGAGTTGTTCAGCAATGCTTTGGCAAAGAAGGGATCTGAGATGGCCTGATGCTAGGTAAGCATGTATGGTGCAAATTAGGGTTATAACAGATGCCCCCTAATGTGTGAGGTCAGAAGAGCATCTGATGTCCGAAATACATTACCAATCTTTACTGATGTGCCAAACAAGTGAGCCCAGGAGCTAAGAACTAGGAGGCGTCGTCTGCAAAATAACAAATGTCTCACCGAGGCGGGCATACCCATGCTCGGGATAGAATAGAATCATGGCTACCAATCAAATACACTGTAGATCCATGTCAAATAACTATATAAAGTGTAGCCGCGAACAATACGCAACGGAGATACATCTCGAAATCAAAAAGATATACATATAAAGTATCCATCTTCTAGAAGCTAATACGACCTGATGGCTGGAGATGAGGTCTTCAGAGCTCAAGCAACAACTTCAAAATCTTCTTAACTCGGGTAGGAGTGTAATATGAGTGTACCACTTCACTACCCATAGCTCTTCGATGGCTTGTCGGTCATGGAATTGAGAATCTTGATGATCAGACTAAAGGCTTCATTGATTTCGAACAAAGACTTGATTGGACGTTCAGGATGGCCAGGTATGAGGGCAAGAGACAAATTGCAGAGGGGCCGACTCAGGCTTGGTAGAAACTTTCCTTGGACAATAGCACGAGAAATGATGAGACTTAGGTAGCATGGCATTAATCATAAGTTTACGAAGCAGGGGGCAATGCAAACTCTCCATATGTTTGGAAGAATAACCAAATGGAGGAGGACACAACTCTATGTAGTGAGAAAAGCTTCCTAAGGTCGTATTACATCCCATAGTTTGACGAACAAACGAGCATATGTGCTTTATCCAAGGGTGACTCATTATGCTGCCAATAAAGAAAATACTTTTCCCTTCCTCTTTTTGGGGTATATTTGATTTTTTTGTCTTTTTCAATGATTTTGGAAAAAAGAATAAAGGAATGTTACATTACAATGGAGGAACGAGTGTTACAAACATACAAGTTCAAGGCGCAAGGACAAGACTGATGTTCAGAATCATGATACTCAGGAAAAATCCTCCAGGGGCCAAGGGTGTTAAGACGTAGAAGCAAAGTGCTACAAGGCTGGCGTATAAGGTATGCAAACACAGTTAACAAAACACACAATGGTAACATCCTTTGATGTAAGTTTAACGAGCCCAGAGAAGGTAAGCTCAATGGTTTTTCATATTTAGAGAGTCTGAAAAAACATAAAAGGAGACTCCATTGGGGTACCTTTTTCGAAGATAGTCTAGTCGGTTCGAAAAAGGGGTAAACTAGCACCGACAAGACGTCTATTCAAAACCATTTTAACGAGTGT
>ML776990.1:234177-245090 GCA_009831015.1 Picea engelmannii
ACACAATACAAGAGAGACACAGATTTACGTGGTTCACCCAGTGTGGGCTACGTCCACTAGAGAAATTGCCAGGTCCTTCCTTTATTATTATCCAGCAAATGAAGGGATACAACCTACAGCAAAAACCGCTGTAACTTCCTCTTCTTTCTCTCACAGTCTCTTCTCTCAGAATACAATATTCACCCTCTCTCGTACATAGCCGCAATACATTTCCCTCATAAAAGAGGGTTGCCTTCTAGGGAAAAACCCTAAAATAATCTCTACTGTTAGATCTGCAACCTTATAATGAACGGTCCAGATTTACAATGAAATTACAATATACTTTTATAAGGCAATTTTTGCTTCGGGGGCTTCGCCCCCGAACCCCCGCTGGGGGCTCTCTTTCCCCCAGACCCCCTGGACCCCGCAGAGGGGGTACCCCCCCTCTGCACTCCCCCGCGTGGAAGAGTGTACATACTTCTGGGGTGTAAATACTTCATGGGGTGTAGACACAGCTGAAAGCAAAGGACCTCTGTATCAGGAAGATAATCAAGCTCCACAACCAACAGAACATTCTTATGAAATTTTCTATTTCTTCATTAAGGTCGTTATCCTTGTCTTTTGTCTTCTTTATGGATTTAAAGGCTGCTTCATTGTTTGGCTAGTCACTTTCTGTACCTGTTCTCATTTCATATGCTATAAGAGACCCATGTAATTCATCCATTGTCATTTTGTTCAAGTCCCTAGTTTCTTCAATGGCAGAGACCTTAGCATCATACTTCAAGAGAAGTGATCTCAACACTTTTTGTAAAACCAAGGTTTCATCGATCTCTTCACCTAATCCTCTGATAACATTAACAACTTTATCAACTCTAATAAAATAGGTTGCAATATCTTCCTTTTCATTCATCTTCAAATTTTCAAATTCTGCTCTATGTCATTGAAGGTTTACCTGCTTAACCTTTGGATAACCTTCGTAGATTCTCTTAAATTTGTCTCATACATTCTTAGCAGTGCTACAACCCAACACTTTTCTAGGCCAATGCTGCTAGAATAACATGTCTGGATTTTGAATTACAACTCATAAGCTTCTTCTCATTTGGATCGGTTGGAGCATTATTTGGGATTACATAGCCATTTACAACTGAGTACTAAATGTCTACTCCCAAAGCCATTAGGTAAGTTTTCACTCTATCACTCCAGTATGGATAATTTCTTCCATCAAATTTTTGAATCCCATTTGAAATGTTCTCATGGTCATCCATCTCTACTCAGGATTTTCCTTCCAGTGGTTAAACTTTTCTGAAGGCAACCTGCTCTGATACCAATTGTTGATACTGAGAGGGGGGTGAATTAGTATCAAGTACAATTTAAAACCTTTTTCAAATTATACTTAAACCATTAAATTATATCCAATGAGCAATGAACAATAGTATAAGATTTACACCAATACACCACAAGACACCATGCACAATATATGAGAAATAATCAATAGTTATTGTTCAAGGGAAGCAATGACTTCCAAAGGTAGCTACAGATTCCAAATGTAAAGGGAGGGATAAACCTCCAAGAGGAAGATACAATCCTCCAATATCAAGAGATGTTTGAACTCTCCATATTTGCCCCTTCCTTCCACCCAATAATATACGAGAGATAATAAAAATTCACATTAAATCATCACCAACAACCAACCATCACATAGAACCTGATAATGCTTCCTGAGAATTCTTCAATTTCTACAATTATTCAATTATTGGAATACTCTGATCCTATAGATAATATTATTCAATTTATTCTCTGAAAATTCTCCAAGTTTCACTCCTTGAATCCTCCCCAAAAAGAAGTTATAGAGAGAATGGTAGACCTTGTTCAATTCTTGTTTATTCAGGAGACTAAACTTGTACTGAATTCCTCATGCTCAATATTTAACATCAGATTATGAAACTCACACACACGAAACTAAAGTCTGTAATATTTCCAATGCAATCTATCCCACGTCATTTGGATTCTCTATGAAGAAGTTATGACTTTTTTACCCAGAACACCTGTTTATTGACTAACTTCAAGACTGGTCAAAAACCCTATCTTCCACAGAGTGTATCTCCATAATTATAGTGAATCAAGAGCTGAAAATTTTACCATAGGTACCTTGATATGTCTTCTCAATACCATATCAATTTCACCATCTGTATCGTTATAGAAAAAAAGTTATAGAAAAAATGGTAAGATGACATGAAAATAACATACCTTAGAACACATCACCAAAAGACTTCATCCTCGCTTGAAATCCGGCCTTCTTTACTTCTGATTTCCTCTGAAATTCGACTTGTGTATCAAATGAATGTATAATGATATTTATTTATACCATTTATGTCACTTCCTTTTAACATTAGGGCTGACCTGACACTTTGTTATTTTGTAATTCTTTTCTTTAATTATCTTTAGGGCCTACATGTACTTCCTTCTTCAATTCACTTTGTCATCTTCAAAAATTCATTTCTCGTCAACCATGAGGATCCACGTGACGTGCCACATACCACCATAAACAACATGATGTATACTATCCATACATGGGTGTTGTATATGCATGTGCATTGTCCTTCATGTCCAAATACCTTCATCAATCTTGCAGTCCAAAACCCATGACTAGGGTTGACATCAATGACAACAACCAATATTCCAACAGATACCCAGGCAGTTACCACTATAACCCCAGGTGAATCCACGTAGGCCGCATGAATGGCACAAAGGTTAGTGGGGGTGAGAATCAAACTTGAGACCTCCTTTACAAATTTTCTTCCATATACACAACACTTGCCAATCGGTCTACACCCCTGCAGGTGATGAATTATTATTAATATTCATGAAAAAGAAATTAATTAAGTGTGAGAATCCACCTCACATTTGGTTTCTTATTTTTTAGGGAAGGTGGAGGATCTCATGGATGGTTGAAATATTTCCTCCTTCAAATCATTGAGATATATTTCCTCCCTAAAATCCTTAAGAAATATTTTCTCCCTAAATATCTTTCAGAACCCTTTTTAGTGGATCTAATGATTGATCCTCTCCATGGTCGTTAAGCCTCCAAATCCTATATAATGAGGGCTTCACATGGATATGAGGAGGAGGAAAATTCGAGGTATCAAACCTATGGTCTTGGGAGAAAGATTTAGGATATCAAATCTATGATTTTGGGAGATTTGTGCAAGGGCTGGATGAGGAGGACTTGGAGAGGCTATTGGGACTTCATCTATGGTTTGTAAGTATCTCTTTTGAGTTCTCATTAATATATGCTTGGCCTATTCCCTTATAATATGTGTATATTTACATATTTTGTATATTATAGATGGATTTTATTAGACTAATATTATAGAGTAAAGTAGGAGTTCTTTGTCTTCTTATTTTCCATTGCATTGCAGGTGTCGGTGCCAAAGAGCTCGGGGATCAAGCTCAAATTGGAGCAACGAGGAAAAACATTGAAATAAGGTGCATAACACTTTCTTCCTTATCCTTCTCTTTTTGATTAGGTAATTAGATTCAAAGGGATATTATTTTCCAATGTTATCATCTTTCTATCTTGGTATAGGGGTCTAGAATCCCAGAGGAGATTCACCTGTCCGCAGGGGGATTTTCCCACAACAACTGGATCTAATCAATGAACCAGGTGGCTTTGTCAGCTCTATTTGGAGATGCAACAAGTCTTCTTGGGTGGCCACAAGGGTTAGTGCAACATCCATGGGACCTAATGGTTGAAATGCTAACCCCACCCGAAAGTGGTTGTGGCCGGTTGAGTTATGTATGGCTCTGTTGTAGTTGTACTGAACATAGGGAAGAATCTCATCCCAGGTGTGGGGGTGCTTGGAATTGTACATGTGTAGGATGTGCATGATCATCCGGTTGATGACCTTGGTTTTTCCATTCATCTGGGGGTGGAAGGAAGTGGAATTGGTGAGGTTGGTTTCCAACAGTGACTAGAGGCTCGACTAGAGTGTGCTGAGGAACCAACTATCCCGATCTAAGATAATGGTTTGTGGGATCCCACGTGTACCCACACTTGTTCAAAGAAGAGCTTGGCAGTGGCCTCCACTATGATTCTCTTCTTGCAGGTGGCCATAATCTCCATCTTGGAAAAGAGATCAACAACCACAAAAACACAGTCATTTCCCCTCTTGGTGGACGGAAGGCCCGACATGTAGTCCATTGAGATGGATTCCCAGGGCCTGTCAGGAGTAGGAAGATGAGTGTGCAGGCATTGTTTCTTAGTGGTTAGTTTGGAAATAGCACCAGAAGCGCATGACCAGATATACTTGTTGAAATCTTGTCGAAGTTTCAGCTAGTAGAAATATCGTTGCAAAATTGCCACTGTCTTTTTCATGTTGAGGTTTCCTGCCACCCGACTATAGTGGGATTCCCAAATCATCTTCACTCACTCGCTTGATGGAACACATAGATGGGCTAGATGGCACAACATCCCATCCTGAAGATGGAAATTAGTTATAGTTGTGTTTGCACCCAACATCTGGTAGGTGTTGGAAAAGTCAGGATCTGTCTCATAGAGGTGGGGCCATCTGGAGGTCTCATGGCCACAAGAATTGAGCACTATGGTGAGTGCCACGACTGGAGGTCATCTCATGAAATAAAAAACTCAGTTGGTACTTCCTTTTCTATACTTGATGTTGAGGTGGAACTATTGAAAATATGTGGACCAATTTTGATGGTGGTCATTCTACAATTTGCCTTGTGTCTAAACTGCAATGACTTATGATCAGTGTCAATGAATGTCTCCTTCCTGAGACTAAAATGCCTCCAATGGTGGTAGGATTTCACAATGGAGTACATTTCTTTGTCATAAGTAGGGTACTTACATACGACATGTGATAGTGTATCACTATGATAGGCCATGGTGTGGCTGTGATGAGTGATGACTATGCCCACAACATAGTCTGAAGCATCTGTCTTGATGTTAAAGGGTTATTGCAAGTCAGGTAATGAAATCACTGAGGCAGATAACAAGAACTGATTTATATCATCAAACGATTTCTATTGGGACAATCCCCACACAAATTTTTCCTTACCACCACCCCTAGTTATTTGGCTGAGGGCCCATGTAATATGGGAGAATCCCAACACAAACCTTCAATAGAAATGGGAAAGGCCTAAGAAGATCTGAAGCTTAATGAGTGTGGTTGGGGTTGGCCAGTCACATATGACTTGGATCTTGGTTGGATCAACATGCAAACCATGTGCATCAACAATGTAGCTTAGGTACTAGACCCTATCCATGTTGAAGAAACTTTCTTCCAAGTTGGCATATAGCTTGTGCTGCCGCAAAGTGTGTAGAGCCTACTGAATGTGATGCAAGTGTTCTGCCCAAGTCTTGTTGTAGATGAGGATGTCATCCAAATACACCACCAAAAAATAATTAGTGAAAGGCCGCAATATATTGTCCATCATCCTCATGAAAGTTGTCGGGGAATTTGTAAAACCAAAGAGCATGACCAACCATTCAAAAATTCCTTGTTTCAACTTGAAGGAAATTTTACATACATTTATCGGTTCTATTGGCACCTCATGGTAGCCAGACTTCATATCAATATTACTGAAGTATTTTCCCCCCTTCAGATGATCAAGGAGATTGTCGATTTAGGGAATCGGGTACTGGTTCTTGACTGCGATTTTATTTAGGGCCTGATAATCAATGCAGAGTCGCCAAGTCATGTCTTTCTTTTGCACCAACACGAATGGGCTTCCACAAGGTGATGAGTTAGGTCAGATGTGCTCCTTATGGAGAAGTTATTAGATCTAGCGCTTGATCTCCTCATTTTCTAGTAGAGAGAAGATATATATTGGCCCTTTGGGTAGCGGTGCACCAAGGGTTAGATTGATGGGATGATTGACTTGACAGTGTAGAGGTACCCTAGTAGGTGATTAGAATATGTCTTTGTATTCTTCCATGAACTTATCCACTTTCTTTTGCTACGTGGAGAGGTTGGTCATGGAGGCCATGGATGTCACTGCAACCTTTCACTCACTCTAAGAGAGAATAACAAAGAAGACAAACTTCTTGGTCTGAGAAATGATCTTCCTGCATTTCTTGGCAGAGATCAAGGAAATAACACTACGTGGAACTACCTCGGGTATCCTGTACAATTTCTTGTTCAAAGTAATAATAACTCTGCAAGGCTTAGACTCATATACAACATGACACTCACATAAATAAGGTTGGCCCAAAATAACATCACAAACTTCAAGGGGAGCAACATCACACAATAACTCATCTTTTAATGGCTTGATTTCGTACGATATGCAACATTTTTGGCTGACGTGAAGATTGCTTCCTTGATGGAGCCATTCGATGGTGTAGGGATGTGGGTGAGGCATTGTCGGCATGGATAGCTGCTTGATGAACTCTACTGAGATGAGGTTCTTCTGGCTACCACTATCAACGATGAAGTACATCAGAGTGCCTTTTACCCACATTTGTGAATGAAAGAGGTGCTCGCCTTCCTCTGGCTCATCAGGTTCACTGGGCTATATCTTGGTGGTAGCAATGGTGGCACTGGGTTCCACATCAATGATCCATATCCCCTTTTTTGGTTCTGTATCAGAGTCAAAACCCGCATCCGATTCATAGGATTTTACCTCAGCCATCAATGACTACTTTGAGCGAAAATCAACAATGTTATGCTAGAGGCTCTTATGGAAGTCGCACCACTTCTTGATATCTTTCTTCATCTTCCCATTGTCCTTATTTTCTTGTGGCTTGGATTGGTTTTCCTAAGGTTTTCCATATTTTCTCTGTCCTTTTTTCTGCGGGTTGGGGCTTCCCTTGCCCTACTTTTTCTGTGAGGGGTTCCTAGACCCAAAATTCCACGTCTTTTGTTTAAGCTTCTGTTCGATTTTGAAAAAATATCGATGGTTGCATCCAAGGATGAGATGTCCAAAAAATCAATTTTTGTCTCGATGTATCTATGCATAACATCGTGGTACTTTATCACCAGATGTCGCTCAGAATATTTGCATAGATGATTTTAGGGGCTGAATTTCTCTCTTGGGCTAATTTTCCAAGGTTTTTCCCAAAACAAGATTCACTATTCTAAAAATGATTTGCCCAAATTATATAGCACAAAATTATTTTGCCTTAAAAATCACAAAAATATTATACAAACTGTATAAAATCCTTAGAAATTTGAATATTTTTACAAAAGTATCGCTAAACATTTTATAGTTGGAATATCAAGGATTAGTAAGATTCACCAAGGTTTCTACATTTTAAAATAAATTTCCATCCTTAAAATCATCCTTGAATATTTGATACCCATCTTGGTGTGCAAGGTATGGAAGACATTAGTGAACTCTGGCACTGTTTGGTCTCTTTCCTGCTGCAGTGTGGTTATGTTGTATACAAGTCGTCATAACTTCCAATAGGGTAGTATTGTTCCTTAATAGAATCCTTGAAGGAAGTCCAAGTGGGTGCAAATGAAAATAATGTGGATCCCTCTATTTCCTTTTTCCCACAAAAATTCTCCCACCAATATTTGACATGGGGGACAACCTTGAGGAGCACAAATGTAATATTTTCTCTATCGGTAAAGTTGTTGATAGAAAAATACCCTTCTAGAAGGTTTAACCATTTATCTATGACATCCACATCTATTTTAACTTCAAATATAGGAATATCAAAATTGATCTATATCTTGAAGGGGGCGGTGCCTCCGCTTGAGGTGGATGCATTGCTTGTTGGAAGTCATCAAAGGATTTGTGCAAAGTTGTCCATCATCTCGTTCCTCTGTAACTCAAGGGATTCCTCAAGCAACATTTTGAAAGGATCTCCTATCCCATCGTCTTTATTTTCACTCGCCATGGATGGTTTCTTGGGCATGCGAGAGAAGGTATTCTCAAGAGAAACAAGCTTGAGACCTAACTCTCTATACTCTGACTGTGTTGGGGACATGCATTAAAAAAATGACAAGGAGCAAACCACTCTGATACAAATGATCCGGATTTATGAGAAGAATGAAATGAAACCACAAAATTATAATATTAACATAGAGACACAGTGAACAATAACAAAGATATAGTAAAACTTGACTTCTATTAAATAAAAAATATGCTGAAAACTATAAAATGCAGATTGAAAAGAAGCTTGCTAGACTGGTGTCAGCTTATCTTTGAGAAGAGATGTGACAGCTACACTCATTTGCAAGAAGATTAGTACAATGAGGCTTTGAATACCTTTTTACAATAAACATGAATGCAAAAACCCTAGACATTCAAAAACCTAACCGTAGGAGATAAAGCACCAAAATTCATGTGGGCCCCGTTGGGGTAAGTTAGTACATCAACTTCCCGAGGTCATAACTTTTGCATAAGATTTTCGTTTAGGGCGCACAATAGTGCGTTGGAAAGGTATTGATGAGGAGATTGATTTAGGGAGATCAATCAGATCCTTCAATTATTTTTTAGGTTCCTGATCACGAAAAAGAGTCGTTTAGGCCCTCAAAATGGCCCCAAAAGTTTAGGAACCGAAAAATTGCTAAAAATAGTAAGTTGCCACAAAAATGTTTTAAGCCAGTTGGAAAAGGTGGGTAGCCACCGAGATCCCCCTACCATAGTTGGAAAAGGTGGGTGGCCTCCGATATCCTCCTAATAGACACCATGTTGACATCATTCCTTTAGAGATCTCTAATTTATCCTTTGCATAAGGGTGTAAAAACCAACACAATAAATGTACTAAATGTGGTACCAATGATTCAATTCAATATACAATATTAGGGTTTTAACATAGGAGGCACTTAAATGACTAAAAGTATATGTTTTTCCTTAAATGAATAAAAGTATATGTTTATTATATAGAGCATGTGACAATGCAAGGAGCACAAAACGTTTGAAGTAGAAATGGACAAATCGACGTAGTAAATGTGAAACTTGTCACATACCCATATGTGTTATTAAAGACTTACAGAGATTGTAAAAGGTGAGGCATGCATACATGATTCTCAAAGAAATATATCTATTGTATCTAGAACACCTTCCCCCACACTTCCATCCAAAATAGTTGTGGGGCAATCAAGGTATACTTGCATGTGCACATTTTCAGGGGAAAGTTAGAAAATATTTATTTACAAATTTTTGGAATGATTGAAGAACTACATTTCTCACCAAGGGTGCCATGATCAAACTTGCATAGGCTATGAACTTCATAGTGGAAAGTAAATGACTCTAAAACTTTGTGTAATAAATCCTAATGGAATTCTTTACAATTAAGAAGTTAAATTCATCATCCTATCTACGATTAGTGGCCAAATTGGGACCTTTACCCAGTTATCCATTACAACTATATAGGAGTTATGAAGCATGTCTCAATAGGAAGTGGTAAACTATGGATTTGATAGGTGATTCTAGAGATATTGACATTGATCCACAAGAGGTTAAAGAAACTTTTCAAATAGAAAATTCTCACCTAGCTTAAACGAAAGGCAAGAGATAATAAATTGAGGTTGATGCAACTCTCAAAAGAGCTAGAGCATAGTTAGAGGTTGTTAGTGCTTCTTTCCCTCCACTTCTGGCTAGCATACATGCACTTGGTAGAATCAAGCATACAAAAGTACCCAAAGTATTAACCATGGGGTGGAAGAAATGCATCTTTGTTGGCTGAAATAATTTCCAAAAAATTTGAAGTTTGTTATGAGGAAAACCACTGCACCTATCACAGGTTTTGGACATGTATACACAAATTCGAAGCTTGTCATTAATGAAAATTGCTAATCATATATTCCGATGACAATGTTTCCAAATAATTTAATTTACCAATGCACATTGGGACCCTCTAAACCTTTGTTATCAGGCTTGTGAACCAATTTATAAATTATATATTTTCTTGTGACAAATCTATCTTGAGGATAAATTGTATCTTAGGTCCAAGATTTGATAGAAGAAGATATTGTATATTTCATGTACATCAAATTGAAAGGTCTAATTAATCTATTGGCCTCATGGGGATTCTCTCTTCTTGGACATTAGTAAATCTATTTTGAGGAGAAATTGTATCTCGAGTCCTTAATTCAATCTATTCTTTTATCTCAAGTTGTAAGTGAGTGGCTTAAGGGCATGGGTTAAATAACCAGTAAATGAGGATCAACACAAAAACAAAAGATGGAATTGAAAGGTCCAGTTAATCTATTGGTCTCATGGATATTATATCTTCTTGGACATTGGTAAATCATTTTTTTGAGGAGAGATTATATCTCAGGGCCTTAATTTAATCTATTATTTTATCTCACATTGTAAGTAAGTGGATTGATCTCAAGGGTGAAATAAATAGTAAACAAAGATCAACACCCCAACCCAAGATGGAAAATTCTTGTATATTTCTTTCCAAAGGTTTATGAATGCATTAATGAGTTTTGTGATGTCATGGGAACTTCTATTTCGTTGAAAAATTGTTTCCTTGAACCTTAAAAATCTCCAAACAATCTTGCAACCTTATTGACTAACTTACACATTGAGTTTAGAGGGAAATTCATGAATGAAGTGAGTATTTTTTTAACTCTCATTGATCGTTGGCTTGGGCATTGAGTTTCCCCTTCAAACTAAGAGTTTTTCCCTTCATTAATAACATGGGTGAGCTACTTTTCGTCCAATTGGGTGATCCCTTCAGTGATAGATTGGGAGGTGTGCTCTCTTATCCAAAGTGAGACATTTATCATTATTTCATTCCCAAATATGGAAACCACACACATAAAACTTCCAGAATACAAAGAGAAACATCTATATGTTACTTCACACATCATACAGATTTGATAAGCCAATATAGAATTTGTAGAACAAAAATTCAGTGTTAAACAAGAAGAGATATAGAATATCATGTCCAATTAAGGTGTATCACACTCTTTTGGAACAATCAGTTCAGGAAGCACTAGTTTTTCTTGTTC
>ML776990.1:263529-341172 GCA_009831015.1 Picea engelmannii
TATCCATGTGATTGGGTCCTTGCCATCAAACTTCCTCATGTCAATCTTAGGAACGTGGTTGGTCTTCAAACCAAAGTTGGAGTTTCTCCATTCTTGATTCACCTTCCTTGTGTCCACATCATGAATTTCATTGGATGCATTTTAACTTTCAGGTGTCTTCTCTGTTACAAAATTTTTCAATACTTCCATGATCTCCCCTTTTAAACCATCTATCTTAGTATCCAACTTATCTTCCATTGAATCCATCTTAGTATCCAACTTAGCTTCCATTGAATCCATCTTAGTATCCAACTTAGCTTCCATTGAATCCATCAACTTAGCTTCCATTGAATCCATCTTAATATCCAACTTAGCTTCCATTGAATCCATCTTATTTTGTAGTTCATTTATGTCCCGACGCATTTATTCACCTTCATCAAGAGTCCAAGTAGGATTTTCTGGAAGCTTATTTGGTGTAGAAGTTCCCTTTTTGGGTGGCATGTTGGCCGAGTATCACTTTTGAACCTTGATTTTGAAGTGGTTCTGCTAGACAATATTTCTTCTATTGTATCTCCCAAGTTTCAGCCCTTCTAGGTATGAAACTTTCCTTTATGTATTTCTATGATATGTCTTCTCTGTAATTCCACAGGTCTGATCAAAATTGGATGTGCCAAGTGGAATTTACGGTAACTTCCCCATAACTTGATGATTTTTGGCCTTTCCAGGAGATCTCACTTGTATAGTATGCCCCGCACAAAATAATTGATATAAAATTTTGAAACTCACACCCAAAATACTATAGACTATCCACGATCCAATTCAACTAGTCCCATGCAATTTGGATACTCTAGGAATAAGTTATGATTGTTTTACCCGGAACACCTTCTTGATACTAGTCAATAGGACTAGTCAAATACCCTACCTTACACAGGGTGTATCTACAAATTTAAGATGACCTAGAAGCTGAACGTTTTAA
The DNA here is from genome assembly GCA_009831015.1 of Picea engelmannii. Taxonomy (NCBI): domain Eukaryota; kingdom Viridiplantae; phylum Streptophyta; class Pinopsida; order Pinales; family Pinaceae; genus Picea; species Picea engelmannii. Next base: position 264,485 of record ML776990.1, read on the forward strand.
CAAAGCTACAATTATAATTTTTGTAAATGGTCTCTAGATTTCAAGGTCTGAAACGTCATAGAAATTTTTTTATAGAAAAAATTCCACAATGACTCATTTCAGGATGATTCCAGAACCCGATCTTGTACAAGATGTATATCCAAAAGTATAAGGCCTCAGGAGATGAATTTTTAATCCAACATACCTTTATCTATCTTATAAATACCCTCCAAGCCGATCCTTCTGAAACGTTGTAGAAAAAAAGTTATAGTGAAAATTCCATGGTGTCTCAGATGTAGCAGTGAAACCCCAAGACCTTGAGCTCTGATACCATATGTTAAGAACCAAACATCAATATAGCATAGAAAAACCTCAGGAAAAGTACTCAACGCCTTGAAAAAGAGATAATTTCAGATAATAAGCCTCTTCGAGGGGGCAACCTCCTTTTACCTCACTTAAATATTCAAGTACAATATGATTCAAAATGAAAATGTCTCCTTGGTATATATAGGAGACTAGGAGGTATAATTACAACCAATGGCCTAAAGCCGACATAAATAAAATAACATCACTAATCTAAATTACAACTAATGGCCTAAAGCCGACATAAGTAAAATAACATTACTAATCTAATATGCCCCAATTAAGGGGTAATGAGCCAATATTAGGGCTTAACATATCCCTTGACAGAGGTATGAAAAGAAATTATGGAAGAAAACAAGTACTTGAAATTGGATTTTTTCCAAGGCATTTTATTGTTTGTTATAAGTTGCCTCTGCTTTTTCCTTGAACATGTCAAACAAATTTTTCTTTACCTGCTGCATTCTAATGATGATCATGAAGATATTTCAATTATATATCCTCCTCTTAAAGTTGTGCATACATATCCTCACTGTATCAATGATGTTGATAAAAAATTCCCACCCGGGCCATGTGATGACCATAAACAAGTTGATAAGTCTCATGAAACCAGGGTTGATATTTCATCTCTTGCACTTGACCCAACACCCTCCAAGATTAATCATAGATACAGACCCTTAAAGCCTTCCCACGTCCTTCATGATTTTCCTCCTAATCACTATAAATACTTGCCTCTGTTTGATGGGGAGCCTGATGTCATCTCAGCTGAAAAACACATCCAAGGGTTTGAGCATTTTATAGAGTTGTTTGATATTGACCATGATGATGTTTGTATGAGGTCCTTCTCTCAATCCTTGAAAGGGGACACCAAATACTGGTTTAGAAATTTGCATCTAGATACAATTAGCTCATGGGAGGAATTGAAGGATGCATTTTTAAAGTTTTGGGGCAAGAAGAAATCTTTGGAGCTACAACTTGCAGGGTTCTATGCCTTAAAATGGCAGAACAACAAAACTATCTCTATATTCAGTAGAAGGTTTTCCATTATTTACTACAAATTGCCTGAAGAGATTCAACCCACTAAAGCTGTTGCCATGCTCCATTATACAACAAATCTTCATCTGGATTTGTCTTTCCTCCTGATGGAAAGAAGACGTAAGTCCTTATAACAAATGTTTAATGATGCCCAAGATATTTAGCACAACATCCAGGCATGTAAACAGATCCAAAAGGAGGGGTTGGATTCTCAAGAACATGAAAGTGAATATGAATAGAAAATAGTTGATTGGAATCTTGAGCATAGAATTGAAAATATCATGGGCCCTTTTGAAGTTTCAAATACTTATGATTGTGCTAAAAATTATATTCCACTTGTTAAAAGAAGTGTTTTTTTAGCTTCTGAGCTGATTATTCTTTTGTAGACAGTTAAGAGGATGGGTTTGCAAGCTAGTTTGTTGAAGAACAGGTTAATGTTCCAAGATTTTTCTTGTTAGACGACATTGAATATGATGTTGATTTTCCTGTATATGACAAATACGAGGATGATCACGATATTGAAGACTTTTGTTTTCAGCAGTACAGTGAGGAGAAAAATATTAGATCAACTGAAGATAATTCTCTACCCTTGTGCTTTACTACATTCAAATTGTTGAAAGAGAATTTTTAGATTATTGTCGAGGCAAACGAATTTGTGTTGATGCAAAGTCACACCAAGCCAACGAAATAGATTGACCAGATATTGGAACACTCTTCTCAGACGCTTGATGACCCTATTATTTGTTTTGAGGAAGACCTTGTAAATTCAGAAATATAGTCATTGATTGAAGACAAGGTTGAAAGTGAGCATGTCCAGAAACCCAAAGAGATGGAAAAATGTACCTATGATGATACTGGAAAAAATGAAGAAGGTTTCAAACTAGGTAACAAAACCTTTCCATTGTGTTTTCCCTCATTCAAATTATTAAAACAAAATATCTATAGCATTTCAAATCAGAAAACATCCAAGCATGGCATTGAAAACGAAGAAAGAAATGGGCTTACAGATAAAAACTCTCTCCCCTTATGTTTTTCTTGTTTTGAATGGTTAAGAGAAAATCATGAAATTTCAGAAAAAATAGGGATTTCTGACTATATTCACAGTAGTATTGTTTCACATGAAAAGGTTTTCATCATTAAAGAACACCAACTACACTCACATGCATTGCACGATCATTACTTGGAAGGGTATTTCAATTCAAAATTCCAATCTGTGCTTAATCATCAGATTAAAGAAGAATTCGATCAAGAAATTTTTATCAAAGGTATTTTCCTTTCTCCTAGAACTAACGCATACGTTGAACAATATTACCAGCAAGACAAGGTATTTCAAGGTTTCCTTTCTTCCCCTGAAAATGACGTAGTGATCCTATTTCTGAACAACCTAGATATGGATGAAGATTTTGAAATTTTGCCTATGAAAACTCTGAACAACGAGGAAACCCTGGTTGAGGAATCATTCTCTTCTATATTGATTCCTGAAAAGGAATCATTATTCCATATGATTCATGATCTCAAGACACATTATATGGGAAAGGTTTATGATCAGAATCTACCAATAACAGTGGATTACAACGAATCAATGTATGTACTAGATATGAATCTTTTTCACTAGATGATGTTCTCCAGCCATGGTTTCTTTATGACTCAGGAAATCCATACTACTAGACTTATCAACAACTCTATCAGTTTTTTAGAAGTCAACAAGTTGAATTACCTGAAAACAAAAATGCAGTGGAAGGAGTGAAACACGATGATTGTTTTACACATATTTTAGAAGATCCATTTGCAATCCTATTGGAAGAAATGAACAAGACAAATGTCTTTAATTTTTTGAGATTTGGATTTATGGATGAATGGATGAATGAATTAGCAGTAAGATGGATCTAGAGAAAGCTTTTGCAAAGTAAACAAACAGTGGATAAAATGCTTGCATGGTTGCATTGGCATTTTGATTTCACTTGATTGAGTATTCATTTTAGCATTTTAGAGTAGATAGGAGTGTGCGAATAAGCTTGTTGGACAAGCATTTTTTAGTTTATATTTCTAGTATTATGTATAGTTAGTTTCAACAGTATATTCAATGTTCAATATCCAATTGAGAGTAGCGTGTAGAGTTTAGACTTTAGAAGACACTAGTGATATAGTAGGATCAGGGTACACACACATGTTTCAGGATCAACCCAATGGATAATGTATCGAGTCTACGAGTTATTTTCTACCTCACAAGGAAGATAGAATCCCCAGTTGGAACATATGTTATCAACATAACGATTTTCAGACCGGATCCAAGTCTCGAAAATTTAGCAAGAGCTACATCGTTGTGAAAGTGTGATAGTTTGGAGAATTGATAATTTAGAGGACCAGGATATATCTGGTGGCGTATGGATGAATATAGCAGAAGAGGGAAAGGTATAACTCGACAAACTGTCGATTATAAAATGACCCAGATCAAAGGCTGGAGCCCATACCGGGCGATGAACTTGCACAAGACTTAACCATGTAAAGGTGGACCGGGGAAAACCATTGTGGTTTTTAAAATGGATGCACGACACCTCCAGAGATACATCGAGGCGAAAGGAGGGTTGCCTAAAACCACTTTTGCAAAAGCTCCAATGTCACATATTTCAATACGTCAAATCAACAACTCATGGGGTAGACGATGGCTGGTCAGAATCACCCCGTTTCACTCGTTCGGTACTTCACAACCGTATTATGTCAGGTGAACACCACCATATAACGAACTCAAAAGATAATAATTTGAAATTGATTAGCCAAGTGTGGTAAACCAACATACCTACAAGTGACTCTGTCAGTGATTCATGATTGGAACTCTATAACTACCGATTCTCAAGTATGAGGGTATCATCTCATTCATAAGATCGACTCTTGGATTTTTGAAGAAACATCTTGGTGTCCATGACAATAGGATGCATGGACAAGGCCAATCAATCCATATCCAGTCAAACAGGTCATTCAAGTAACATGGCGAGTTTATCTACTGGTAAGAAGGAAAGGGAACTTGCACGTATATTAGCAATTAAATTCCATTCAAAACCCGCTACAGACACATAATTAGAAAATAGGTTAAATCCTATCATGGGGGACCTAATCATCAACATGCCAGTTGTGAAAAAGAAACGAAGCAAACGTCAGAAGACAAAAAACATGGCCAAAATGATTGAAAGCATTGGGGAGAATCAACCGTCCTGGTTGGTCACTCTAAAGAGAAGATCGCTAAGCTGAAGTGAATTCTTAGGTAAAATAAGTACATACCAACATATTTTAGACATATGGCAGTCAAAGAAAGAGGCCCAGATATGACAAACTTGTTCCTAATGGTCCCTTTAAAATAGGATAACTGTTATTATAAATCATTCATTTTTGTAACTTATCTCTAATTTTAGAATTATGGGAAGTCTGAACGTTTTTAATTTCATGAGAACTTTCTCTATATATGTATTATATTGAGGATATAGAAAGCATGGAGAAAAGAGGAGCCTGCCCTCTGTGCAGGAAGACCTTTGTAAATTTTTGGGGCTAGAATGAATATATAAATGGAGAAGCGGATTGTGGACTGTTTATGAAAAGATTCTAATTGGCGGTGATATGAGTCTTGTTTTCCCTTCATAGTATGTGTTTCCTGTAATATTTTATTCCATATACATTTTTCTTCCGTTTAAATTGGAGAGTTAAAGGCCTAGAATTCATCATTTGATGCTCTTGGCTTAAGCAATTTAAACTGTGTATGTTTCTTCTTAGCTAATTCAGAATTCATTCCAATAATGCTCTGATAGAGTTATGTGTTTCCTTTTCCTTTGATGCCATGCAAATATTTCAGATATAAACTCAGACTCACTACCTGATTTAGCCTTTTCCTCTTAATAGTTCCCATGGTTTGACAATGTATTGTTTATTCTAGACTCCATAGCCCAAATGTCATCTTAATTCCTCCAATCATTTTATTAAAAACCCCCAACACAAACCAAATATAGCCATCGATTTCCATAGATATACCCAATGACACAAGAGATCCCTCTCTGAGTTGAGTAGGCTAGTGCCTTAGCTCTAAAGTTGGTTGAAACAATTACCTCTGTCGTTTGTCTATTCAGCCGGACAAAATTTACAGAGTGCTAACAATGTGAATAAAGGAGTTGAGGTTGAACACAATGAGACTTCGTTTGATTACCGATCATTAAGGTATATCGTTAACAAACATGAGACAACCTATCGATAATGAAAGTAGGTATCAAGGCACAGAGTACATTATTACAATTGTGAATAAAGGTGTTGAGGTCGAACACTTGAAGAATCCATCGATCATGAGACATTGATGTATTGCCAACTGTCGATGGTGAGAGAACCTACCACTGATGACTGCAAGTCTCTAGGTACTCATAGGAATCTAGGTCTCATTTCCAAAATATATGGGTTGAAGTCGATGGAAGGAGACCAGCTAAAAGAAGAGCATTAAGGCATGTCTCATCATTCAACACGAGGTACAAAGTAGGAGCTTGATGATTTAGAGGAACTCAGACGAAGAACATGTTCATGAACCAACAACCTTGTGCATCTTTCACATGCACCAAATGCAAGAAGTGCATGAAAAATACTCTCTAAATAGAAGCCAACAAGGAAAACTACCGACAAAGGTGAGGAAAGCACCAATAAGGCTAATGTAATCCAAGAAACTGCACAAATTCCACTATGTGAATATATTTATTTTCGTCAAACACAAGGGAAACCCCCCAGTGAATGATCAATGAGGAGAAGTCGACAACTGGGTTCAAGGTTACCTACCCATAAGAAAAGTAGGAACATGGTGCACGATAGGACTACAACTTCATGCAACTCTGAGACACACTGAGGGTATGGCCGAAATGCAAAGTCAAGAGTTATGAGAAATGGTCGACACATGTTGCTAGACATCCTTTGAAGAAGATCATGAGACATATGGATGACTCTAGAAGAATAGACTCACTGATGAAATTTTGTGATGCAGGAGGCACCAATCAAACTCTCCATAGGGACTCGAAAAGTAACTAGTTTGGGGAGTAAACTCTAAGTAACGAGCTCAACTTCCTAAACCCAAAATTTTGATGACAAGTGGACTAAAAAGTTTGTTCTCTGTTCAAAGGAGACGTGATTGTTGCTAACATAAGATAATATTTTTTTCTCGCCCGTCTTTTTTTTTTCATAGTTAAATAAATGCGATACAGAGGAGGAAACGAGTGTCGTGAGTAAGAAAATAGTTCCAACAATGGAACATTCTTATGCTCAATGCAGGGAGGTGCATGTAGGATATGGACATGTTGAGTCTCCATTTTGACACCTTTATTACCCTATATTACCCTCTATGTTGAGTCTCTACAAATACACTTGACGACCTTGTTCATGTGCATAGAGTGGTAACTTATGATTAAGGCATGATTTGTTTAGATTTCTTGAGTTAATTTGATTAAATGCTTGATTTTGTATGATCCTAATCGTTTGAATCTTAAGCAGTTTGATTTGGTACCTCACTATTTCAGTAATACAACTATAGCACGGTCTGGTACTGGAACTACAACACGATTCAATAATCAGTCTATTCTGGTACCAAGGCTCCATCTATTTTGGTACCTAGTCTAATCTAGTACCAATGCTCCACCTATTCTGGTACCAAGGCTCCACCTTCATCCGATACCATCTCTCCATCTCCATCTAGTACCAGCTCTCTGCCTCTTCCGGTACCAGCTTCATCCGGTACCATCTCTCCAACTTCATCTAGTACCATCTATGCACCTCTTCTGGTACCATCTTTATTTGGTACCAGCTCTATGCTTCATTCAGTACCAGCTCTGTGCTTCATCTAGTACCATCTCTCCGCCTCTTCCGATACCAGCTTCATCCAATACCAACTCTGCGCTTCATCTAGTACCATCTCTCTGCCTCTTTCGGTACCAGCGTCATTCAATACCAGATTGCGCCTATTATGGTACTAGCTCCATTTGGTACTAACATCATGTTGGTCTAGTACCCATAGTCATGACTGTGTTCATCCGGTACTAAACCCCTGCCTACAAGATTCTGGTACTAACTGTTCTAATCTGGTACCGACTATGCTAATCTGGTACTAGACATAATTCAAAATTTTTTAATGTTTCTAGAAGAAAATCAGGCACATGGGTTTTGTCCAGAACGATGTTTTCATGCAAAAACTTGATTTAGAATTCACCCATATCACATGTGTGGACCTCCAAATCAAGGGGACTGATTCTTCCAAAATTAGCAAAAAACTCAAACTGCCAACTTGCACCTTGATTTCCATGCATATGGTATCAGATCTAGAAATTTGAAGATATGGGTTTTGTCTAGAATATGGAAAATTGAGAAAAAATTAGGCAGTTTTTCAAAATTGGAATTATTTTGGGAGATATGGGTGGAGCCCTAACTTGAATCTACCCAAATTGATAAAAAACACAGATTTGTGGGATTTATCCTAAAATTTTGAAAATTGTTTTCTTAGTTTGGGGATTCAGTTTCATCCATTCCTCCATGGATTTTATGTATAAATAAGATCTCATAGGTTTGAGTGAGGGGTTAATTGTTATGTTGTAAGATTGGTGCTTGAAGGAGAAGGAATTGTTATGTTGTAGGTTTGATTTTTGAATATTGTTGATTGTACACCTACATCTCAAGTAATGATATAAGTTGAAATTTATGGATTTCACGTGTATGTTCAAATATTCTTCTTTGTAGGTCTTTCTCAAGATTCCTTGTTGGTACGGCAAGGGCCCACAGACCCAAACAAGGTAATCTTCATTGTATTTTATTTGTAATTATAATTCTGGATTTCTGTGTGATTGTGAAAATTTAACAATTGTATGTGTTGTCAATGATTTCAAATACATTTTAAAGTTCAATATAGAATCATTTGCTTCTGAATCAGTGTGAGTAATTAGATATTGGATAGAATAGATAGTTTCCTTTTCTACTTCTACAGGTTGACATTTAATTGACAAGAATTTGATGTGTGGAATTGCTAAGGAAAGAGAATGTACTTATTTTGAGTTTGCAAGTGTGGTGTTCTCAGTGGTACAGGAAACATAGGACTTCATCTTTTACCTTCATGTTCCATAATGAAGCCTCTCAATTATATTGATTGTTTTCTGTACTAAACAGGTTTGATTGAATAGAATTGAGTTATGATTTGAATTATGTTTAAGAGTGTCTAAAGTTGATTGTTAATTACCGTTTTCGATTGATACAGGGAACAAGATCTTAAGTTCAACTCTTCATTTCATGAGCCTATAATGAATAGACTTGTTATGTGAGCAAGGGCCCTTTCAATTGAGTGTTTTCTTAAGAGTTTTACTATGAACTTTATCTTCTGTTATTGTTGAAGTGCGCCCAAATTTGCTTGCTAGTTGTTGTTAAGAGTAGTAGCTACAGATAACTAAGTCAAAGTACATCTTTTCACTTCATGAGCTTGTAAATGGAAAAGTCATTATCTTATCATGATCTTTTGAATTCATGATTGTTAAGATTTTGTTTGGAAATTTTTCTTTCTGAATTTTGAAATGAGTTGAGAATGTTATTTGAAAAGTGTGAAAACATAGTATTTTGTTATTTGATTGTTTCTTGGTTGAGATATACTCATCAGACATAGGAAACTATCTGTTATCAACACATATAATGCATCAACTCTACAGATTACGAATATCATTCGATAATTTATGTTTGGTAATATATTATGCATATAATTGCACCAACATTTTGGCGCTGCTGCCGGGGAGTTGTAAACGGTAATAGGTAGTATTTGAATCAGATTGCTTTAATGGTTTTGGATTGGTTTTATGGATGAAATAAGGGCAGAGAGAAGACGGTAAGACATGAGGGAAGAGCCAACGCATTGACTTTGGTGGGGTTGATCCAAAGTTAGGTTGTCCTCTCTTCTTTTAATGCAAGTGTGTTTTTCCTTCTTTTATGCAAAAATGTGTTTTCATGATGGGCTAGCTTGTGTGAACAGATAATCTGGTGACAACAGGGTCCCAATAATACAAGGAGTTCAAGTTTGGTGTGTTTTATTTTTGCAAATAGTTTTAAAATTCAGATCTTTGATGATAAATCCTTTTTCGGGTGTTGTAAGAACCCTCAAGTACTAATTTGTGTTGTGAGACAGGGATCATCAACCAGCTAGAGTAATTCAAGGATGATCAAGAGCTTGAAGAATGTTCCTCCAAGAAATTTCTCGCATTCTAGTAGCAACTGGGATATCTACCTCTCAGGAAGAGCATATCTTCACAACAGTCAAGAATCTAGTTGTCTCTCCAAAAGAATATTTAGAAGTCCCGTCGGATTCCTCTTGTCAATTTGTTGAAGAGAATAAAGAATCATGGATAGAATTCAATGGAGAACAACTAGTGGAACCTGAGATTGAGGAGTCCTTATCATTCCTCTCAGTAGATCCTGGATGCACTCCACACACCAATCATCTTGAAGAGAATTTGCATAGCATGGTAGAGGAATACATTTAGTGTGACCTAAACAAAGAAGAGAAACAAAAATATAGTGATCCTATTGAAATATGGTTTCAGGTAGTTATTAGGTCACACCATTCTTTTATTTTTTATTATTTCTTGATCTCATCATCAAAGAAGTTGGTCCTTCATACTACGGTATGCATTAAAATTTATCTTTTAAACCTGAGTATGGATATATTTCTAACCCTGTTACGCACATGGCTTCACTGGAAGTATTCCTATACTTGAAGGACATTTTCTTTTGTTCAATTAGAGTAGGATAGGTAAATAAATAAATAAATGTTTCACATAAGTAAAATGCAACATATCTTCCATACTTTTCATAAAATGGAATGTCAAAAGTTAATAAAGCAATATGTTTAAGATCTTTTGTTCCTATAATAGATTTGTTTCTAAATGTTATGATAATTTTGTTTGGAATATTATGAGAAGGGAATATCTTCATCCTCTGAATGCACACATAATACTAGAAGGGTTTCAAAAGCGGAGAAGGCATCCTTGTCAAGGAAAGATAACACTTAAGAGAGTGCTTCATGACCTATTTATTCAAAATTCTTCTTTTTCCTTAAGTTGTTAAAAATGATGCATTCATGCTTTATCATTACCTATCTATGTTAAGATCACTATTTCACAAGGATGGTCAATTAAGTGATATTTTTAATAGCAGTTGAAACCAAATGTTAATTCAAAACTATTTTATTCATAGTTAATAATGCAACTTTTGATATTTTCCCTAAATTTTCTGTTTGTAAGCATGAATAAAAATCTAGTTTTAATTAGTTCTATTGGTTTGTTTTTAATAGATGTTCGCAACCTTCTGAGAAGCCTTTCTTTTAGTGTCTCGCATTGTTTGCATGAGGCCATGCAAAACCTCAAGCATGGGGGAGTGGTTGCTAAGACAGTAGTAGTTAGGTCTATTTTCTAATAAAATGGAAGTGGCAACAAAAGTAGTGGTTAGTTTGATTCCAAAAAGAGGAGGATTTTGAATCTCAACATGTTGTCATCCAGCTACAGAGAGCCTTCTTGTTACCCAATCATTGATTTCCTTTGCCTTATTTTCTAACACTTCCATTGCAAATTCAAAGTTCCTATATCAAGTGTTGGTACATGGTTTTTCAGTTGAATCAGATCACAGGTCCTCTTCTAGAATACCAGAAAACACCAACTACTTCTACAAAGTGAAAACTACAAAGTTTCAGTCTATAAAGCACTACCACCAGGTATTGTGTCAAATCCTCCTTGAGTACTAGAATACAATGTTTTCCTCAACTCTCATCTGGTACTTGACCATACCTATGCGTTCATCCGGTATTGGACAACATTTCTACGTTCATCTAGTACTATGGGAGGAAGTTTGTGCTCATCCAGTATTGGACCACAAATCTACATTCATCTAGTACTGAACAACATTTATGCATTCATCCAATACTATGGGAGGAAGTCTATTCTCATTCGATACTAGACCACACCTTTGCGTTCATCCAGTACTGATGGTCGCCTCTATGCTCATGCGCTACCAAAGGCGAATGTATGTGCTATTTCGGTACTGAGCATAACCCTACGTCCATCCAATACCAAAGGAGGAGGTATGCGCTATTTTGGTACTAATCATAACCCCACGTCCATCCGGTACCAAAGGATAAGGTCTGCACTATTCTGATATTGAGCATAACCCTGCATCCATCCGGTACCAAAGGAGAAGGTCTATGCTATTCCGGTACCGAGGATAACTCTACGTCCATCTGGTACCAAAGGAGAAGGTCTGTGCTATTTTGGTACTGAACATAATCCTACATCCATCTTGTGCTCAGGTGATCCAGTACTAGTAATAAAGTGTTGGTATCTCTTATCCTATATTCAAGTTTTGTTGCTCGATTTAAGTGTTTCAAGTACTAGGATGTATAAACTCAACATTTTTTTGTTTTATTAAGGGATTAGACTGATTATGTATTAAACATGTGGTTACTATCATACATCTTCCTATCATCAATTATTGCGCGCTCCCTACCATAAAATTATGCAAGCCCTCGTATACATCTCCTCGTATAGAAATCATTCATCCTGTCACTTTGTTTCTGCCCCTTGTTACTTATTTTTGTTTCTTTGTTCCGGTCTTGTTCTGTTCCAGTACTGTTCTATTCCGGTACTGCTCTGTTCATTGAAAATTTTAGAGTATAAGGAAGGCAGGTTGTGTGAGAGTGTTTTAGATTTATTTGGCACATAATTATCTGCTTGCAATTATACTAAGGGTGACATCATCCACATTCAATTTAAATCTCAACTATTCAATGTATAATGGAACATCTTGGATAATTACTAAGAGGTCCCTCTATTTAATCCTATTAGGGTTCTCATGAAATTTCATTGCGGTTTTGCAAGAGCAGTCCACCACATGAGGTTTTCATCAATACCTCCCAAGAAAAACTTGTAAAGATAACTTGGATAAGAACTTGTAGAACCAAATAGGTTAGTATTAGACATAATGGTGTCACCACTTTTCAATGGATATTTCAATTATTAATCAATTTTTCGTAATGATGAGGTAATAAGAGAGGTGCACCCATTATCATATAGAGATAAATGTGGAAATATATTCTTAAAGGATAGCAATGATGATTCATTTATAGGTGAGTGTAGAAATGTAGGAGGAAGATGTGCATGAGAGTAAAGAACAATTCAACACAAGACTTAAATGATCCTTGATAGAAAGAACATGGTTAGTTTGGTTCCAAAAAGAGGAGGATTTTGAATCTCAACATGTGGTCATCCAGCTACAAAGCACCTTCTTGTTACCTAGTCATTGATTTCCTTTGCCTTATTTTCTGACACTTCCATTGCAAATTCAAAGTTCCTATATCAAGTGTTGGTACATGGTTTTTCAGTTGAATCAGATCATAGGTCCTCTTCTAGAATACTAGAAAACACCACCTACTTCTACAAAGTGAAACCTACAAAGTTTCAGTCTATAAAGAACTACCACCAGGTATTGTGTCAAATCCTCCTTGAGTACCAGAATACAATGTTTTCCTCTGCTCTCATATGGTACTAGACCATACCTATGCATTCATCCAGTACTAGACAACATTTATGAGTTCATCTAGTACTATGGGAGGAAGTTTGTGCTCATCCGGTACTGGATCACAACTCTGCGTTCATCTAGTACTAGATAACATTTTTGCGTTCACTCGATACTATGGGAGTAAGTTTGTTCTCATCTGATACTGGACCACACCTTTGCGTTCATCCAGTATTGATGGTCACCTCTGTGCTCATGCACTACCAAAGGAGAAGGTCTGCGCTATTCCGGTACTGAGCATAACCCTGCGTCCATACGATACAAAAGGAGGAGGTATGCGCTATTCTAGTACTAAGCATAACCCTGCATCCATCCAGTACCAAAGGATAAGCTCTGCACTATTCCAATATTGAGCAGAACCCTGTGTCCATCTGGTACCAAAGGAGAAGGTCTGCGCTATTCTGGTACTGAGGATAACTCTGCGTCCATCTGGTACCAAAGGAGAAGGTCTGCGCTATTCTGGTATTGAACATAACCCTGCGTCCATCCGGTACTCAGGTGATCTGGTACTGGTAATAAGGTGTTGGTAGCTCTTATCCTATATTCAAGTTTTGGTACTCAATTTAAGTGTTTCAAGTACTAGGATGTATAAACTCAACATTTTTTCGTTTTATTAAGGGATTAGACTGATTATGCATTAAACATGTGGTTACTATCATACATCTTCCTGTCCTCAATTATTGTGCACTCCCTACCATAAACTTATGCAAGCCCTCGTATACATCTCCTCGTATAGAAATTATTCATCCTGTCACTTTGTTTCTGCCCCTTGTTACTTATTTTCGTTTCTTTGTTCCGGTCTTTTTCTATTCCGGTAAGCAAATCCATAGGTCCAAATGTGAAACTTATTCCACACATACAAGCATCAGACCTGAGCTTCACCTCCACATGACCAAGGGCCTTGACCACACGCCTATACAAAAGGCATGTCATGATTTCACGTGTCAAGACTTTGCGAGTGAGTCAACCCTGACTCCTCCCGAATCTTGAAACTCCGAAAAGAGCTTAACAGGTGTTAGCTCCTCCTTTGGCCTCCATCCATGTGACCATTCATCATGACCTGGGGCTCACCCTTTGAGTGCGTTGGGATTTCATGGATCAGGGATTCCCGATGTGATTCACCTCCCTTCACCGGATACCAAAAATATCGATATTCTTTTGCCACAGATCAATGACTCCAATTCCTCTATGATCTGAAGGTCTAGATCGCATCGACGTTTTTCCCTTCGAGAGTTTCCACCATCTGTTTAGCTTCTCCAATGATCAAATATCCGATGTGTGTGGATCTCTACCACTTGTCACCCCAGATCCAATGACTGGAATGATTTCGCGAGTCCCCCTTTCATGAGATCTCACAAATTTTCCCTTTGATCTTTATTCCCTGCGAGTTAGCGAAATGTTGATCTACTATCGCGTGTCCTCTGATGACAGACGGTCCCGATGATTTCAGAACTGGTCTAGTGCACTTTCCTTGGGATCCAACGACTATTGACCTAGATGCTCAGATCTAAAAACTGTGATCTGATCTCCTACTGCATGTGCTCCTTCTTCTTATCTCTGATATGACAACTTAGATCCTTTACTTCTCTTATCGGAATTATGCATTTCACGACTTTGGAAAACAAACTTCCTCGTTCTCCAAACTCCCGATATCTGATCCTCCAAGATATCCTCTCCATTGAAACAAAACCAATGATCCATTCCTCCCTTAGATCGATGACTCACAATCCCTCCTGAGCTTCCACCTCTTCTAGACTTTAGAATATTTCTCAGAGTTTAAAGGTTTCAAGCTTTACTTCTCCCACGAGTCCAACTCCTAGATCTTGTCAACACTTTGTGAAAGTGCTATCCCTTCTGAGATTTGTCCCTTGAAAGGATTTCGATCTCCCATGCACACCTTGCATTCGGATTTCAAATAACTCAGTTTCAAAGGATTTTCTTGAGAAGAAAATGCTTCTTTCCCACCTGGCATTCTTCTACGCTGGTTCTTCGAATCTTGTTGGCTTCTTGACATTGTGGACACCTTGCACCTGGTATGAGTTTCTCTGATTCTCTCTAAACTTCTATAAGTCAATCCAAGACTCAGTTGACACACTCCTTGCATTAGAGATGCACACCTTGCATACAAGTATCAGAAGAGAAACGATTGAAACTCAGCCAACTTCGTCAAGAACTCATATATTTAATCTCTCAAACAATCATACATGAACGAACTGAAATAAATCATACACACATAATAAAATTCATTTAATCACACATGAGATCAACACAGTCCAAGGATTTGGGACAATTTTGTCCGTTCTATTCATTCATGAAAAAAAAAATACATAGTGTTTTTGCTACTCTACTCTGCTCTACTGGTCTCTCTATTCTGTCTATTTGTTCTACTCCTTCATAATGATCTATTACAATGCAAAAGTGAATTATCTAAGGACTGGCTCCACGATCTCTCTCGTCTTGTATGAAATCTATCATTTAAAATTCAAAGCTATTACCTACTCTGTCCTATTACAATAACTAATAGTTATTTCCAGATAGAGTTGACACTCCATATCTGAAGTTCTTATAGTCCTTCAAGATTTTATGAACAAGTTACATTTTAAAATGTTGTTTTCAAAAATATCTCAACAACAGATTAAATTTTGATTTAAATGATTGATTTGAAACTCTGCCATTTATGAGATGTCATTCGTCTACCTCCACACGTGCACTGTTGACTTTGAAGGTGATGCTCCCGCATCAACGAATCATGTCAACAACAATAATAAATCATCATAGTTACATCTAATCATATGTACATGTGTCACATCAATAACATTCAAACCCAACAATCCTCTCCCTAACTCGATCTGGAGTCCAAGGGGTTTCATCGATGCCTCTGCATCCTCAAGGTCCAAAGTCCTGCACACTCAGGAGAACCCACTCAATAGCACCTATCTATGTCAATACAACAAAACAACATATCATCATATCCATAATGCCTCATAATTATAATCAAACGACCAATAGTATAATAATCTGGATCACTTGCAAGCAAGTGTCCTCAAAATAAGTTCACTCAGTGCACGCAAGAGAGGGATGTTACATAATCTCCAGTTCTCTCTTCACTTCAAACTTCCCAGAGCCCCAAATTCCCGAAGCCTCGGAGCGGTCCCCACCTATACACGTTACACATCAATTTATATTTAGAAAGGGTTGGCTTCACTCATGTGTAACCCTTTTAATAAATCTTAGTTTAATATAATATGTTATATTATACCTCTCAAAGATCTCATCAAGGTTTAAAAGGTCTCTAATATTATATTCAATATTTAATATTTTAAAGGAGGAAAAGGTACCTAGGTCGACACCTTTGTCTCTTCCACATAGATCTCCATTCTCTAATAACCCCGAGTCCCGTAGTTTTGGAGGGGACCCACTCATATTACATTAAATGAATTTATATAATTAATTATAATTATCATCTTAGAAACCTTGTATAGGGAAAGGTAGGGTCAGGTCCTTTGACGTCTTTGTCTCATGAGCTACCACACCCAAAACACCCTGAAGTCCTAAATTCCCATCAACCGTTAGATCAAGCGGCCATGATCCAGGTGGAAGATGTGTGGAAAAAGACAAGGATGACACATGGACCAATTAGCTAGTGACAAGTGTCAAGGTTCATTTGGTACCTAAGGCCTGTGAAAGTCACGAATCAAACTGACACATATCACACATACTATAGGTCCACGTCAACCTAGGTGACATCGGCCTAACATGTAACTTTAGCCTTCATCGATATTCTCATTCACGAATAGGTAAAACCTCCCAGAGTAGGACTTCACTGGAGTGATTTACGGTATCCTTTAATTAATTTATCGGATGATCAAGAGAGGTTACCAAGGGATTCCTCAGATCAATGAATCACGTTAACTCACAAGTTCAATGTTCGGGGTTTCTGGCTATTTAACACCTTTTTCTCTCGGTGTTGGTCAACGCTGAATGAACATAGATGATATCCAATAGTCAGAAAGATCATGTTGTCTCTTGGATCGACGACTCGCATTACTTCATGGATTTGAAAGGTTGGTCATGGTTTAAGTGACAAAATGGATCACATGACAGTGGGTAGGAACCACCAGTTTTTGGTTAGTCATCCACACACTGTTTTGATAGGTTCCCTTCGACAAGCTCTGGGTGTTATGAGGTTCCAACATCCCAGAACTCCAGAGCTCCGAAGTCCAAAAGATCAGAAGTATTAGCTCCCTTTGAGCATAGTGCTAGGTTCCAAGGTCTCGATCATATGAGATTTGATAAGCCTAGAGGGCTACACTCTTTACTCTTAGCTGAGATTTGGTTAAGGCTGTGGGCATGAGGCTATGGTCAGTTGGATGAATGGTTTGAAGGAAGCACCCTTCCAATCACAAAACTCAAATTCTATAACATGAAAAGGGATTTCAAGGGATGGACGAGTTCAAACTCAGTCCTCTAGAGTTTGATCTGACTCTGTACTCGCGGATTTTATCCTCAAGAAACCCCCATGAGGATTTTCTAATCATCACAGAGGCCAAATAATTATTCCCCAAATTCATTTAAAAACATATTGTTGACGATTAAAATCGCAACGAGGATTTCGCTCGCAAAGTATTTCTTAATCCTAATAATTATAAGCTAACGAGATATATACTACTAACCCCTTGTAGATTGGGAGATCAGATCTGGTTCTTATTTCATTTTTATGTTGCTATTCAACATTGCTTACTTGGTTCTACATCATTGATGAAATCTAGGTTTTATTGGAAATGAATAAGGCCTGTTATGTGTTGGTTCTAATTGCGACAAGTGAATGATGCGTAGAGCATGTTATGTTTTGTTCTAAGCTCTAATCACATGTTATGATGGCCTATTTTATCCATTGCTACCATTTCTATATGTTCCTGGATTCGTTACTTTGGCACCTGCACAATATACATGTTAGTAACAATACATAAGAGCAGTTGAAAAGAGGCAAAAGAAATATAAACAAAATGCAAAAAGAAAAGATTGAACTATGCTACTATGCTACACTGCATGCATTGAAATTATAATGGTCAATGTTAATCCTAGCTAAAAAGTTAATAGCTATGAAATTTATTGAGTTATATAGTTGACATGCATTATTGTATAGTTTGAAAATCGTAAGATGTGATGAGGGTGGCGCTCTTGGCAATTATTGGATGTTGTTATTGATGCGTGGTTCGATTGAATGAGTTAATGGATTAATTGGCTGACATGTACTTAGGAATTGAATGATTTGAGGGTGGAGGGACGTGCATTTAATGCATGTCACTCCTACTCCTTCAACTGGCCACCACCCTAGTCGAGCTATTGTTCAACTCTGTTTTGATGTGGTTAGGCTCCGACTTTCAAGCTGAAGAAGAACGCCTCGGCCAAGATCATATTTTTTAGGGTGTTTTTGGTTACAGGTATGTCTTTTCACCATCCTTGAATATGCTCTGGTTATGAAATAGATATTGGCTCAGGATGTATGGGTCTATTCTTTCCTTAAGTATGAAAACTGTGTAAATTTGTGATATTCTTTTGGAATGAATTGTTGATGGTTTTCATTGCAATAATGGTTGAAGTCACAGTGTTATTGGTTATTCTGAGTGTTAGCAGCCATAAAGTCTCTCTATCATCCTTGATGGTTTTAGTTGGATGGTTTCATTGGGCCTAAAGTGGCTAGTTGTCTCCACGCATTCGTATCACCATACCCAGTCTTTTGTTGTTATGGGGTTTACTGGTTTTGAAATGCCTTGTGTCATTGTGCATTGTTTTACTTGTGTATGGGTTGTTCATGCTACTGATGGTTGCGCAGTGGGTTATATTGCTTCTTTCTTGACTCTATTCCATATCAGCATTGTTAGTTGGTCGATTGGGGGAGCCACGAGGGTTATACCCTGCGTGTTCTAAGTATTGTTAAAAGGCCAAAACGGAGCCTTACTCCTTTGTTCATAGTCTCTCCTATCACAGGAATTATCACCCTGTCTGTGAAATCATTTGTGCTATACCATGTGTGTGCATCATTGGTCTTGGAGGTTCTCACATGATGATGGGAGTCAACTCCAGTTCCCTGTGTTGGTCCACAAAGAAAACCCTTGATTTCTCAAGCCCGGGTTTTTGATGGAGAGAACCATTATGGGTTGTCAGGTATATTGTTGGTTTTTATGATTTGTTGGTGTATGTTTGATAGTGTTCGATTTCTGGATCGTCTCTGTTGATTGTGTTGATAGTGGTGTTGGTTTTGGTATTTATCCACTGCATTGGTTATTATGACAATAATTTTGATAAACTCAGCATGGTAATTTGGTTGATTGGAGAATTGGATTGAATGCACAGTTGTTGTCTCTTACTTTGTAACTGTTGAATTATTAACCCAACACTAGTTTACAATTGATTAATGCACAACGATGCTCATGCGTTATGCATGGGTATGTGTGGCGTTGATAGGTTGAGTTAATAATTTTTGTGAATGTGTGTTTTAAATTTTCGAATGGGAATATTGAAATCGTGGTAATCATGGCATGGATATCCATTGTATAAATTATGGATATTATATTGACTGTGCTATCAGAAAGGGTCATGGGTTTTTGAACAAGTTTGACCGATGACGAGGGACAAAGAAGGGTGATCGTAGGAAGAAACCAGGGAGTGTTTGTAGCGCCCCTTTTCTAGCTACTAAGGCTCAATCACTCTTAAAAGGAAACTTTAACACTACTCTATACATGATTCGTACATGTATTATATGATCCATATGCTTTCAACAATTAAACACATTCAAGCTTAGAGTAAACATATTATCTACTGCTATAATTAACAATCCATAATGTTTCATAATAATTCATATACACAGCGGAAATCATGATAACATAAGCAACGTAGTCCTACAAAACATGATTAAGGCATAAACAAATACTTATATTTTTAATAGTGGTAGAATCCACCAACCAAGTCCAGGCCTTCCACGAACCTCCCAACCTTAGACCACACTGCTCATCAGCTCAGCAGCGGGTCACCCACGAGCTGGGACTAAGCTCCACCCCAAGACAAGGAATCCTAGGCTAGGCTAAGGTTACAAGGAAAAAAACACACAACCACAAGGAAGGGATTCTCTCCAAGGAACCTCTCACACTCACCAGCCATAGACTCTCATTCCCCACATGCCTGTTCCACCCCATGAGTATACACCTTCTCTGTCACCTGGACAGTCCTTCGGCTGCTAATATCACTTTCCTTGGGTTATAGGAATAGGTCGGACCAGAAGTCTCCAGGATCTATGGAAGCTACAAGGTTCCTTCCAAGAGTTCTCTCCTTCCTCTGCACACTCTCTCACCTGGAGGGAGTCGCTCACAGGTCCAACAACCTGGTCTTCCAACTTCAACCACCTCTCTTAGCTGGAGAGAGTGTTGTACAAACTGGCCAACAAGCCACACAGGGTCAAACACTACACGTCCACCACAATCCACGGGAATCCAGACAGGAACACCCCGGGGTAGCTCCAGACAGGTGCAATAGTATAACCAGGCTTAGTAGGGACGAGACACTTTTGTTCTCTCAATTTGGAAACATGGAATAGACTCACATTCTGGATTCTCAAGGATGTGTGACGAGTCGTCCACATAGGGGTTGATTCAGACTTCCCGGTTTAGAACAGAGAAGGGGTGTACCAACTTTCCAAAACAAACATAGACTCTTTCCCCAAATCCCCACAGGCTTCTCATTCAGGGAATATACACACCAGTTTTCTCAGAGCTAGACACAGAACTTTCGAATCACAGGGATGCATGAAGGTTCTCTGCAGGAGTCGGGTTAGTAGTACTATCCAGGGCTCTGTACGCATTCAGACAATCGGGTAGAATGGGGGAGGAACCCTTCTCACAACTTACCCTAGTTGTTTTATTCGCATGCGTCAGGGTTGACACTTGTCACCCATGAAGTTGCATGTGTTCCACCAGCATGCATCTCCCTTGCATGTTCTCCCCTTGCCAGAAACTTAGGATAAAACATAAAATGCACATGTCTTTTGGGATAATATTAAAATATTATTCCCAGACTTAAGCCCCCTAGGCTCAACACTTAGCCCCTTTTCCCACCTTCCAGCCCCTAATTCCTTGCCCACTCTGTGGATGCTCAGTCCCCCTTCACTCATTCATCGTGGTCGGTATACACATGGTGGTGTTTATATTTTATTAATTGTTCTGTGTGATTACATATACAATAGCAGGCTCTTGGCCTTCAACACTTGGGCTCCCTAGCCTAACAAACACATAAGCCTCCAGCTTATAAAAACTTGGCTCACCAGCCTATGAAACATAGTTATAATTCATTTCAGAACATGGTTTACAATGGGGCTCGGCCTTTGGGACACTACAATCCCCCTCCCCTTATTTTTGCACTATCCTCAGTGCAACTTTACACAGCATCTGCAAGCTTTTCAAAATTTTTCAAAAAGATGCGGGTATTCTACCCGCATAACATCTGCATGCTCCCATGTCGCGTCCTCAGGACCGTACCAAGTCCACTGGACTTTTACAAGCTTTATAGCTCAATTATGGAGTTGTTTGCTTTTCCTGTCCAATATGCGCACATGATGCACTTGCAGGACACCTTCTGGTTCCACCTGAATCACATTCCAATCGATAACATGATTAGCATCAGGTACATATTTCTTAAGCAGTAAAACATGAAACACATTATGTATAGTCATAGATGCCGGTAATGCAAGCATGTATGCAACCGGCCCAATCCTTTCCAGGATCTCAAATGGCCCACAAAATCTTGCTGCCAACTTGGCGCAACTTCCCAGCCTCAGGGAACTCCTGTTAGTTTTCACTTTCAGGAAAACATGGTCACCCACTTTGAATTCTCTATGGGTTCTGTTACTATCAGTGTAACTTTTCTGCCTGTCCTGGGCATCTTTTAGATTATGTTTAATTCTTATCATTTGGTCTTCCATCTCTTTGAGTAGCTCATGCCCAACTACTACTATGTCAGCTAGATTATCCCAGCTCACTGGAGTGTTGCACTTTCTTCCATAAAGTGCTTCGAATGGGCTCATCTTCAATGATGCATGATACCCATTATTGTAGGCAAATTCTACCAAATGCAGGTAGTCTTCCCACCTTGATGGTTTATCCATCACATACATTCTCAGCATGTCTTCTATTACTTTATTCACTCTCTCTGTCTGTCCATCGGATTTGGGATGATACGTTGTGCTAAAGTTCAGATTCGTTCCGAATCCTTTGAACAGTCCTTTCCAAAAATTCGAAGTGAATTTCGGGTCCCTATCAGACACAATTGTCTTAGGTATTCCGTGCAAGCGTGCGACTTCTTTTAAAAATATATCAGCAACATCAGTGGCTCTGTGGGTGGTTTTCAGTGGAGTAAAATGGGTAGCTTTAGTAAGCTTGTCCACCACCACCATGATTGAATCATGTTGCTTGCTTGTTGTGGGCAATCCTATGATAAAATCCATTGTTACCACGTCCCATTTCCACTCAGGAACAGGCAAAGGCTGCAACAACCCTGTTGGGTGCCTATGCTCAGCCATAACCTTCTGGCACTCCATACATTTGGCGATGTATTCAATGATTTCTTTCTTCAAACCCGGCCAAAAATAATGGATTTTGACTACTGCCATTGTCTTCTAATAACCAGGATGTCCAGCATAAGCTACGTTATGCATCTCCTTTAGAATTTCCAGCTTCAATTCTCGGACATTGGGTACATACACTCTGTTTTTATACAGAAGTAGACCCTCAGTTCCCAAGGTGTAACTTTCCTTGGTCTGTGGTCTCTCACGCTGCTGTAGCTTTGCTACTAGACCTCTGTATTGCAAATCAACATTGGCAGCTTCCAATATTCTGTCTTTAATCTCAGTTCTGTACATGCTAATGGTTGTAGCATGTAATTCATGCACTTTTCTGTTGAGTGCATCAACCACCTTATTTTCTTTCCCTTTGATATGCTTGATATCAAAGTCATATTCGCACAGAAACTCTAGCCATCTAATTTGCCTGGCATTTAAGGTCGGATGATCAAATAAATACTTCAGACCGTTATGGTCTGTTCTCAACTCGAATCTCTTGCCCATGAGGTAGTGTCTCCATTTCCTCAGGGCGTGGACGATTGCTGCCAGCTCTAAATCACGAGTGGCATAATTCTTCTCATGCTCCTTCAACTTTCGGGATTCATAACAAACTACAAATCCCTCTTGGCTGAGAACTCCTCCCAACCCTTCCTTACACGCATCTGTGCACACTATGTAATCCTTATTTGTATCTACAATATTCAGGATTGGAGCACTAGTTAGCAGTTGCTTCAATCGCTGGAAGTTGCTCTCACATTCTTCAGTCCACTGGAACTTCTTCTCCTTCCTTTGCAAGGAAGTGATAGAATGAGCTATCTTTGACAATCCGTCTATAAACCTCCTATAGTAGCTTGCCAGACCCATAAAAGATCTAACTTCTGCCACATTCCTTGGTGCTAGCCATTCTTGAATGGCCTCTACCTTTTCAGGATCCACAAAAATCCCTTCTTCAGATATAATGTGTCCCAAGTAATGGATCTACCTTTGGTAAAATGAGCACTTGCTCAATTTTGCGTACATATGGTGTTCTCACAACACCTGTAGCACCATTATCAAGTGTTGTTCATGTTCTTCCTCTGTCTTGGAATACACCAAGATATCATCCAAGAAGACTATGACAAACTTGTCCAAATAATTTCTGAACACTCCATTCATTAAGCACATGAAAACAGTAGGCGCGTTGGATAGCCCAAACGACACCACCGTGAACTCATAATGACCGTACCTTGTTCTAAAGGCGGTTTTGCTGATGTCCTCATCCTTTATTCTCACTTGGTGATATCCTGATCAGAGATCTATTTTCAAAAATATTTTCGCATCCTTCAACTGATCAAAAAGATCATCAATCCTTGGCAGAGGATACTTGTTCTTGACAGTGACCTTATTCAACTGTCGAAAATCAATGCACAGTCTCAGCGTCCCATTTTTCTTCTTCACGAATAGGACTGGGGCTCCCCATGGTGACACACTGGGGTGAATGTAACCTTTCTTTAGTAGCTCTTCGAGCTGCAGTTGCAACTCTTTCAGCTCTGGCGTACTCATTCTATAAGGAGCCTTTGAAACTGAAGCTTCTCCAGGCATCAAATTTATAGAAAAATCGATGTCCCTCTTCAGAGGTAGTCCAGGTACCTCCTGAAATATGCCCTTGAATTCTTTGAGTACCTGGTGGTCTTCCAGATTTGATACTACATCTCGGGATGCTTCTTCAACCCGAGCTGCAAATAATTGACAGCCTTTCCGGTAACATTTCTTCAGCTGCATGGCTGAGATTTCCCTAACAGCCATGGCTCTGGGAATTCCTTGGACTGTTACCAGATCTCCCTCTTCGCTCAGGGAGGTAAACCTCTTGTTACAACAATCCAGAAGGGCATCGTGCTGGTCCAACCAGTCCATCCCAATTAAGCAATCGTATGAGCCTAAAGGAAAAATGTTCAATTCATCCTTAGTGATCATTCCTTTCATGTCCACTGAACATGACTTAACCCATTCAGTGACCTTCCTCTTGGTCCCTATGGCCAACTGCACTAACCAAGACTTCTCATGTTTTCTTCTCATTAGATGCAAACTTTCCACCACTCTAGGATCTACATAACTATGGCTAGCCCCTGAATCAATTAAAATAACAAGTGGTCGGTTGTTGATCGTACCTTCCACTTCAATCATGTGTGATTGAAATTTTTCTTGTTTGTTGTCCAGGGCTACGTAGATCCTCAGCATTCTGCTGCCCATATCCTCCACTGTTTTAGCTTGCTAAACAATATGGACAGTTCTTGCTTTGTCTTTTCGGTGGGGGTAGTCTCTGTACCTATGATTCCCTTTACATCCCCAACACTCCATAGGTGGCGGTCTTGGCATCTGCTCACTCCCTTCAAATTTCCCAGGCTCTCTAAAAGATGACTGTCCCCAAGGACTATTTTTGCAAAAAGGAGGCATGTTTCCCTTCTACCTCTGTTCTTTCTTAAACCTCTTCTGGTCATCCCAAGCCTTCTGAAAGGTAGGCTTTTCTCTTTGTTGTTTGTATAGACATTTCTCCCTTCTTATGGTTTCTTCCATGGTCTTAGGATCATCATACTAAATCTTGTCACCAATGGAAGGTGGTAGTCCACTCAGATACCTCTGAATTTTAACAACCTCATCTTTGATGAATGGAACATACTTTAGTAGTTCCAGAAAACTTCGTTCATACTCATCAATGGTCATACTGCCCAACTTGAGTTCGAAGAACTCCTTCATATTTCTGTCATAGTATCTTTTAGTTAGGTATTTCTTCTCAAAATACCTCTTAAACTCCTTCCACGTGACCTTTTTTCTTTGATGTGTTGCACCTGCACCAACTGATCCCACCACATGGATGCTTTTCCTTTCAGTTGGTACATTGCAATTATTCCTTCTGCACGGGCACAATAATTCTGTAGTTGGAAGTATTTCTTCATGCCAAGCAACCAGGTCTCGGCATCTTCCTCCTTCTTATGTTCTCCATCAAATGTTGGAGGCTTAATCTTGTTCATCTCTCCTGTCAATTCCTCCTTTCTAGATTTTCGATGTTTTCTGGTAGGGGATGGGCTTGAACTATTGTGTGTCTCCCTGTCAGAATGCTTCAGGGAGAGACGGTAATGTCTGTTACCACTCCTCGATCTTCTTCTCCTCTCAGGGGTTCTAACACTTCTTGATCTGCTTGTGTCACTTCCTTTTTCCAATTTCTTTTCTATTCTTTCCAGGCTCTTCAACATTTTTAAGTTGAATTCACCCTGCCGATCTCTAATTTTCAGGAGTTTTCGGCTATCATCTAGGTGAGCCTGGGCATCTTTCTACAATCTTTCGATGAGTTGCATCATATGTTCTTCCTTATCCATCTCTTTTTCGTGCCCATTAGAGTTTGTTCCTTAGAATCCCAGGTTGACATCCCTTCCTACCCTTTCGTCCTCTGTTTCGGAGGCAATTTTCTCCTTTTCCCAGTCCATACTTTGATGTTGGTTAGCTGGAATCCTGACTCTCGTTGAACTCTACACTCACACTGTGCAATTCAATTCGAATTTTGTCAGGCCATTAAAACTTCACGAACAATCCACAACATTTATAAACCAATACGAACAAGAACAAAAGACGTTTCAACTTCACAAAGTTTTCTGAGCTCTGTCTGTGTTTGGCTCTGTAATTTCTGGGACTTCAAAACTTTGAAATATCGGTCCACAAAGATTTGACAATTAAATATTTGTAACCCAATTCACCCTTTTTGCAACTCGCAATCATGTGAGTTTGTGAGTCGAAGACCCTCGACTCATTTTCTCTAACCGCTGATACCCGAGATGCGACATGGGTATGGCTCCCTCCTCGCTAGTGTCTGCTATGCATGATCGTAGTCTAGGGCTAAGTGATAGCACTCTTCACTACTCGCACCTTCATGAGTTGTGGCATCCAACCCTGGTACCTTTCTTTCACGAAACCCCAAGAAGTGATGTTGACTTTTCTCCTCTCGTTCTCGCTACTTTGCGACTTTGCGAGTTTCCATGTCGAGCTCCCATGCCCTTATCTCACGAGTCCCTGAAATCGTTAATTACTTTATTCTCCGGGCCCACAGCACAGATGTCACCCTTCACCACCGTGGCATGTGGTACGTTCAGGAGGGTCCACGTCGCTTTTAATGACATCATTGGGTCCCACCACTCTCGCTTGTCTCTTCGACTCAGTGGCACGTGGTACGCATTCATGCGTCCATGTCCAATCCAAGCATGGAATCCGATGGTTAGATCCCCTCCTCAGATCAACGATGCAGATCTTTTTGGCATTTCGGAGTTTTCGGGAGTTCGCGTATCACGATTCCCACACCCTTGTGCAATTCAAAAGGGATTTAAACCCTGCGCATACTCTCCATATCCAACGGTCACGAGGGTTCACCTTCCCTCCCGAACAGATCCTAAAGCTCCTACACTTTTGGTGTGGAGTCCTCTCTCCCTGCGGAATTATACCACACTGGCTACGGTTTCATAATGCCGCTATACCTCCTGAGTTTAAAAACTCTTCAAGTAACTCCTTGACACTTTGGAGCAAACCAGGGTCCGAAATTGGCCTTCCAGACCCAATTTCCCTTCGCATTCTCGGTCCAAAGACTGCTCCACTGGACCATCTAGGCTTAGTGTCGAAACCTTGGCTCTGATACCAAACTGTAGTGCCCCTTTTCTGGCTACTAAGGCTTAATTGCTCTTAAAAAGAAACTTTAACACTACTCTATACATGATTCGTACAGGTATTATATCATCCATATGCTTTCAACAATTAAACACATTCAAGCTCAGAGTAAACATATTATCTACTGCTATAATTAACAATCCATATCATTTCATAATAATTCATATACACAGCGGAAATCATGATAACATAAGCAGCGCAGTCCTGCAAAACATGATTAAGGAATAAACAGATACTTTTCTTTTTAATAGTGGTAGAATCCACCAACCAAGTGCAGGCCTTCCACGAACCTCCTAGCCTTAGACCACACTTCTCATCAGCTCAGCAGTGGGTCACCCCCGAGCTGGGACTAAGATCCACCCCAAGACAAGGAATCCTAGACTCAGCTGAGGTTACAGGGAAAACAACACACAACCACAAGGAAGGGATTCTCTCCAAGGAACCTCCCACGCTCACCGCCCATAGACCCTCATTCCCCACATGCCTGTTCCACCCCAGGAGTATACACCTTCTCTGTCACCTGGACAGTCCTTCGGCTACTAATCTCCCTTGCCTTGGGTTACAGGAACAGGATGGACCAGAAGTCTCCGGGCTCTATGGCAGCTACAAGGTTCCTTCCAGGAGTTCTCTCCTTCCTCTACACACTCTCTCACCTGGAGGGAGTCGCTCAGAGGTCCAACAACCTGGTCTTCCAACTTCAACCACCTCTCTCACCTAGAGAGAGTGTTGTACAAACTGGCCAACAAGCCACACAGGGTCAAACACTACATGACCACCATAATCCACGGGAATCCAGACACGAACACCCCAGGGTAGCTCCATACAGGTTCAACAGTATAACTAGGCTTAGCAGGGACGAGACACTTCTGTTCTCTCAATTTGGCAACATGGAATAGATTCACATTGTGGATTCTCAAGGATGCGTGATGAGTTGTCCATGTAGGGGTCGATTCAGACTTCCCAGTTTAGAACAGAGAAGGGGTGTACCAACTTTCCAGAACAAACATAGACTCTTTCCCCAAATCCCCACAGGCTTCCTGTTCATGGAATATACACACCGGTTTTCTCAGAGCCAGACACAGACCTTTCGAATCACAGGGACGCACGAAGGTTCTCTGTAAGAGTCAGGTTGGTAGTACTATCCAGGGCTCCGTACGCATTTAGACAATCGGGTAGAATGGGGGAGGAACCCTTCTCATGGCTTACCCTGGTCATTTTATTCGCATGTGTCAGGGTTGACACTTGTCACCCATGAAACTGCATGTGTTCCATCAGCACGCATCTCCCTTGCATGTTCTCCCCTTGCCAGAAACTTAGGATAAAACATAAAATGCACATGTCTTTTGGGATAATATTAAAATATTATTCCCAGGCTTAAGCCCCCTAGGCTTAGCCCCTAGGCTCAACACTTAGCCCCTTTTCCCACCTTCCAAACCCTAATTCCTTGCCCACTCTGTGGATTCTCAGTCCCCCTTCACTCATTCATTGTGGTCAGTCTGCACATGGCAGTGTTTATATTTTATTAATTGTTCTGCGTGATTACATATACAACAACAGGCTCCTGGCCTTCAACACTCAAGACCCCTGGCCTAACAAACACATAAGCCTCAAGCTTATAAAAAATTGGCTCACCAGCCTACGAAACATAGTTATAATTCATTACAGAACATGGTTTACAACGGGGCTTGGACTTGGGGACACTACAGTGTCCTTGAGGTTCATTCTTCCCTACAACTGTAGAAGAACATGCACAAAGGATGAAAGCTATATGAAATCTTAGTGCTAAACGAAAAGGTGCGAGGTGGAAGGATTAGAAAACATTCTAGTAGTACGAGATTTGTTGACATGTGTCCATAAGAGTTTCTAGGTTTTCCGCCGAAAGAGAATTGGTGTTACAATAGACTGGAAACCTAGAACTGAACTGATATCAAGAATGCCTTATTATATGTCGACACCTGAATTACTCGAGTTGAAAATGCAACTGAAGGAGTTGTTGGACCTAGGACTTATACATCGAAGTGTGTCACCTTGTGGTGCACCTGTTATTTCATAATAAAAATGGATGGTCGTGGAGACTCTGTATTGACTATTGTCAATTGAACAAGGCAACGATGAAGAACGAATATCCGTTTCCAAGAATAGACGATTTGATTGATCAAATTAAAGGCGGGACTTTGTTTTCAAAGATCGACTCTAGATCAGGATATCACCTATTATGGATCAAGAGGAAGACATTCCTAAGACTGCATTCAAGACGAGGTTAGGACACTACGAGTTTACTGTTTTACCATTGGGATTGACAAACGCCCCAGGGGTATTCATGAGCTTTATGAATGGGGTGTTCCGAGAATACTTGAACAAGTTTTTTCAATTATTCCTTGATGACATATTGACATATTCTCGGTTGACGGAAGAACTTGACGAACATTTGTGCTTAGTACTATAGTGTATGGGAAAACAAATTATATGGGAAACTGTTGAAATGCTCTTTTTACCAATCGAGGATTCATTACTTAGGGAATGTTATTTCCGACACCATTTGAGTTTCTTTACAGGTGACCATGTTGGATGCCATTGAGTTGGGATCAACTTGAGGAAAGAGTCCTGGTAGGACCAGAAGCGATCCAATAAATGGAAGAACAAATGCAAAGGATAAGACAAAGGATTAAAGAAACACAAGATAGAAAAAATAGTTATGACTGTGCGCATCGCATTGACCATAATTATGAAGTTGGGGACCTAGTTTTCCATTTTCCTATGCAGACTTGTCATTCCTTTTTGATGAATTCAGAGCTAAAAATACATATTTTTCCACATATATGTGCCTTGCTTACTATACAACATGTGTATACACAAACTTCTCCACTACAACCCGTGTACATCGAGATTTGTGCCAGAAAATACAAAAATGGAGTCAGGTTTCCATGTCACGATGTAATAATCCCATGCCATTATGCAAGGATCATCACTGTTTTGGTGTCTTTTTAAAACTTTTTCTGAGTGAGGTATTTCGTCAAACACTTTGTTGATCTATTTTTTAGATGTGTTTATATGTGTGTATGTAGCAAATAACAGAAAGAGATACCCATGGAACATACCTCAACCATATGCAATAAGATAGACAAGACAAAACATCTCAATTCTTCTTTATTCATAAAATAGAGAAACCTACTACAATGAAGATGCCGATCTAGAATGCTCAACAAATGGCCAAGAAGATAGACAATAGATAAGAGCTGCTACAAAATGCTCCCACTAATACAAAAGATACCTCCAAAGGCTGAATAAGAAATCAAGATCAATACGAGCAAATCTGAATGCCAAACTCTCCAGCTGAAGAATGCCACGCTCCAACAGAAGGCTAAAACCCTCAATAACTCGGCCCTACTGCCAAAAGTGTCCAATCACCCTAAGAAATATGCTAACTGATAGATCGGGTGATGGTAAGAACAACCCAGGTGCCCGAATATCCAAGATCCCTCTCAATCTCTTTAGATCTGAAATTCCCCACTGAATAGTGCGCCCCACTAGATGACTGAAGCCCTAGATAATTCGGCCCTACTGAAGGAGGCCTCCAAATGCTCTGAAACTCTCCATAAATATAGATCGGGACATTGCAAGTCACTAGGTGAAGTCTCAGGGTCATATCTGAAGTGTAACTCCTCCAAACAGACTAGATCTGGATCTCAAAAACACCCTCCTTCTCTTCAATTTGTCCCACTGCTCAAGAAATAATTTGAGCCATAAAACTATCTCAGAAAGCACTAGATCTGATTTCCAAGGCCCTGTAATGAAAACCCAAGTGATATAATCCTTAACGGCCCTGCCAATCTCCTACAACGAATCTCTCTCCAAAGATGGTGCACCCCCCTTGCTGGAAACCCCCAATGGTGCGCCCTCCTCCTCTTCCTGTGCCTGTGGTTGTGTAGAACCTCCTGCACTGATGTAGATATGACTAGAATGGTGTGGGAGAGTATTGCATCTTCGAGACCAAGCTTGGGACAAGCTAGGTGGAATATTTCACCACCAAATCGTCCGCTAGGGTTTATTAAGTCAAAACCCTCAAAACCCCCAAGAGATGGGCTCACTAGCTAAAGCCAGATATCAAACTAATAAACATACATGAATGATGAGAAGAGGCCCTTGCCTTTCCTTTATACTTTTGGCTCACCTTGTCCCTCCAAAGTGACTCTCATTTTATTAATAATTAATTAATTAATTAGATCACTTTAATTAATTAATTAACCTTTTTACCTCTAAAAATCTGCTTATCTCTCCTTGTGGCTTCCCTAGCCACTGAAAGTCACTTCTAGCCATACCATCCTGTAGTGTTGCTCCTCCCATTCCAATGAGCTATTACACTGAGAGGTTCCTCCAAGTAATGTGCCCAAAATGACCTCTTAAGTGAATTCCATTGACTTATAGCTCAAAATAGTCAAAATCATGGAAATCGTCGAAATGCAACGAAACCAAAGCCAACCTATGACGAATGGCTCATAATGAGGGAATATGATAATCAATACAAGATGGACCCCACAATGCCTCTCAAATACCCCTGTACTCACTATTACATCCATCTGGCCACTCTGGTCATAATAAATCTCTACACTGGGATAATGTCCCAAAGTGGGGACATTACAGTCCTCTCTGCTAGAAAATTGCTTGTCCTCAAGCAATACCCAAATCCCTCCAAGTAAAATACCAGGATCCCATGTCCACCTGTGGGGTACAGAGTAGAACCCATCAAAAGATGAACAATAGTATACTCCACCCCTTGGATCTCATATCAGGAAGTGAACTGCAATACTCTGTGAAAAACAGTCCTGGAAGATATCAACCCTGTGAACCTCCTACACCTGAACCATTGCCTCATCTCAGAATGAGTCCATCCTTCAAATCTCTACCAAGATCCACATGGTCTCCATCAACTACACATGATGATGCCAGAATGAGGTACTGCAAGATCTCCGTGAGGCACTCTCAAGCGCTGTGCTAAATGGAAAGTTAGAATAACTTTCCCCTGCAATGGTCCACTCTCCTGTGTCAGTCAATGAACTGCTCAATCTTGCAATCCCTGGGTCCCATGCTAACCTCTGTCGATGATCCTCCTACTAACACTACACTACTCTGTCCACGACTATCTGTGTCCTGCATACATACAAGATCCTCCTCGCTGGGATCCTCAAGCTGAAATACTTGTGACCACCGAACCTACTCCCCAGAAACTATATCAGCATAGACACCTCTGTAGAAGAAGTACCTGTCCAAACGTCTCCATGCCCTATCATGATGATCAAGAGGAAGAAAATCTCTCTCCCCATAGGACAAGTACCTACCGGCCCACTCCAAACTAACCCAAGGTGGAGTGTGTGGCTCTCTGGTGCCACCTTGGTCGTCATGTAGTGAAACATCCTGCTAACCAAGTGAACTCCCGAATCCCATGGAAAACTTTGAAGTTTATCACTTCCAGTCTCCGCTAGCTTCTCCTGTGCTGGGTTGATTAGTGTCGGAAGCCCACAGTGCTCATCTTTCATCACTAGGTCTATGATGCTCACCATCACCCACCAAGTCTCAACTGTCTGTCTAACACGGTCCACCTCTGACCTATTGTATGCCATAAAAGTACTCCTATCATATAGTCTCGGCCTACCCACTCTCCATGCCCCCAGCTATGGCCTATCCCTCCTCATGTTGTTGTCTATGATAAAAGTGTCAGGATAGGCTAATAGAAACATCTATAGTTGACTGTAGGACCGAGAGGTGTCACATGCTTTGGTCAATCCCAATGATTCGACTAGAAGCTCATCCATCAGTATCCATGAAAGATGCTCTCCTGTGGTCATCATCGAGTCCCAACCATCCAGTACAACCAGAAGTAACCCCTCCGACTGCTGGTCAACCAACCTCCATCTCTCATCTACCATGCAATTGCTGAAATGGTGAAGGTGATCTCCCACAACTATGTGTTGCTGCAAAGGAGTGACATCTACATACTCCCCTGAGTGTGTCTCCTCCTTGCAAGGCACTATACCCCTACGAATGCCCCCATACACCTCGACATCTCTCTGTGAGATATCACTCATCATGGTATGCTCTGACATACTCATGTCATCTCCCGCAAACTCATGTTGTATCACAGATCCTGGGCATATGACTGGATCAATCTCTATATGGAGATCAACCACTCCCAAGACACAAATGGAAGTGTCCCCCATCGACTGGTGCTCCTCTGCTAGATCATGAACATCCTCTGTCAATGTGACTGACTAATACATCTGACTGTCCACTTAGACAGATGAAGTGGATCTCCGACGAATCTCCTCAAGAGACCCATCTGATATAGACTCTGATTCTTGAAGGGCGGTTTGTGTGCCTCTCAAGAATCCTCAAGTGCTCTCCAACTCCTGAGTGAGTCGGTCTACCTCCAACTCCTGCCCCCTCAGGGCCCTATGATACAACTCGCCAATCCCTAGTAGGTAGTCTCTATCTATCAACAACTACTAGTAGTTAGTCCTCATCATAGACACTCTCTCCCGGAGAGTGTGAAAATCATCCATGGAAAATCTTCCATCTGAGCTACCCTGTGCCACTGATGCTCTCCAACCGTAATCTACCATCACTGTGTGCATGTCATCAATATGTCTAGTGGCTACCTTGATCATAGCCTCACTAACTCCCAACTGTGTTGCTAAGTGGTGTGACTCCTGATCATAATCATGTTGGGGTACCCCCTCATGCCTCTCACTACTAGTGTCATCACTAACAACACTCTCTGTAGAAGATAAAGTGATGAATTGCCTACTGTCTATTGTGCCACTAGGTACTCCTGTATGTCACTGCATCCCATCACTAGATGCCATCTCCCCTTGACTCACACTGTATCCTGTATGAGTAGTTGTATCCTCCTATGCACTCAACCTGCTACTATGATCTGCGCCTGGATCCCATATAGCTGTATCCATACATGTGTTATTGTCATCCTGACTGCCAAAGAGTGCATCCTCATCCATGCAATCTGATCCTGGAAGTAAGTGCTCCATCCACCTATCAACCTCTGCCATCTACTCAACCACTGGAGCCTCCAATAGTTGTGACTCCATCTCCTCTGACTGACCTGTATGTGTGGGGTCAACTGCATGTATGTACTATACCTCCTCCTAGATCTGTGGGTCTACCTGTCCATGGTGTGTATCCCTCACACTAGGCTCATCCATCATACCTGACGTGCCACCGATCTCCTCATTTGATGTGGCTATAATGGGTGTCTGAACAGGTGTAAGATGTGTCACGAACCCCATAGTAAGCTCATCATCTCTAGGTGCTAACACGTGTGACTCCTCACTAGTGTCACCACTTTGCTGAGGCATAAGGTCATCAATGGTATGTGACGTGTTTGTCGATACACTGGGGCTATCGTCCTGTCCATCCAGTTGCCTATCCACTACACAAGGGTCATCCTCCTCCTCACGCGTGAAAGCATCACTAGCCTCTGTGCAAGAGTCATCATCACTATCCTCTGAGGTAGAGTCACTATCACTAGCTTCTGTGCAAGAGTCACTGTCATCATCCGACTACTCTGAATCCACATCTATCGCTCCATCCTCACACACCTCACCCTCACTGTCATGACATGCCTCAATAATGCACTCCTGATCTTTACCCCTGCACCTATGATCTAGTTCCCACAACCCCTTGCAACTGTGGCAAGGTTGCATGCTCCTACTGGGCGTGGGGTTTCTCTGTTCTTCCCACCATATAGCTGCTTCTTTTTTCTTTTCACCTGCTATGATCATCCTCTGTAAAATATCCCATTTTCTCCAATGGGGATGTTTAAAGGCTACATATTGTAGGAAGGTTATTGTAGCCTTAGTTTCCTTGCTAAGGCCATCATACATGATCTCCAACCATGGTATCTCAAAGGCTATCTTATTCACTTCTTTCCAACTATCCATTTATCCCTATGGAAGAATCCCTAGGTTTGCAAGATTTAAGCTCTGATACCACTATAATGATCCCATGCCATCATGCAAGGATCATCATTGTTTTGGTGTCTTTTTAAAAAAATTTCTGAGTGAGGTATTTCGTCAGACACTTTGTTGATCTACTTTTTAGATGTGTTTATATGTGTGTATGCAACAAATAACATAAAGAGATAACCATGGAACATACCTCAACCATATGCAATAAGATAGACAAGCCAAAACATCTCAATTCTTCTTTATTCATAAAATAGAGAAACCTGCTACAATGAAGATGCCGATCTGGAATGCTCAACGGATGGACAAGAAGATAGACAATAAATAAGAGCTGCTACAAAATGCTCCCGCTAATACAAAAGATACCTCCAAAGGCTGAATAAGAAATGAAGATCAACACAAGTAGATATGAATGCCAAACTCTCCAGCTGAAGAATGCCACACTCTAATAGAAGGCTGAAACCCTCAATAACTCGGCCCTGTTGCCAAAAGTGTCCAATCACCCTAAGAAATATGCTAACTGATAGATTGGGTGATGGTAAGAGCAACCCAGGTGCCCGAATCTCCAAGATCCCTCTCAATCTCTGTAGATCTGAAATCCCCCACTGAATGGTGCACCCCACTAGATGACTGAAGCCCTAGATAATTCAACCCTACTGAAGGAGGCCTCCAAATGCTCTGAAAATCTCCAGAAATATAGATTGGGACATTGCAAGTCACTAGGTGAAGTCTCAGGGTCAGATCTGAAGTGTAACCCCTCCAAACGGACTAGATCTGGATCTCAAAAACGTCCTCCTTCTCTTCAATTTGCCTCACTGCTCAAGAAATAATTTGAGCCATAAAACTATCTTAGAAAGCACTAAATCTGATGTCCAAGGCCCTATAATGAAAAACCAAGTGATAGAATCCTCAACGGCCTTGCCAATCTCCTACAACGAATCTCTTTCTAAAGATGGTGTGCCCCCCTTGCTGGAAACCCCCAATGGTGCACCCTCCTTCTCTTCTTGTGGTTGTGGTTGTGTAGAACCTCCTGCACTGATGCATATCTGACTAGAATGGTGTGGGAGAGTATTGCATCTCTGAGACCAAGCTTGGGACAAGCTAGGTGGAATGTTTCACCACCGAATCATCCTCTAGGGTTTGTTAAGTCAAAACCCTCAAAACCCCCAAGAGATGGGCTCACTAGCTAAAGCCATATATCAAACTGATAAACATACATGAATGATGAGAAGAGGCCCTTGCCTTTCCTTTATACTTTTGGCTCACCTTGTCCCTCCAAAGTGACTCTCATTTTATGAATATTTAATTAACTAATTAAATCACTTTAATTAAATAATTAACCTTTTTACCTCTAAAAATTTCCTTATCTCTCCATGTGGCTTCCCTAGCCACTGAAAATCACTTCTAGCCATCCCATCCTGTAGTGTTGCTCCTCTCGATTCCAATGAGCTATTACACTAAAAGGTTCCTCCAAGTAATGTGCCCAAAATGACCTCTTCAGTGAGTTCCATTGACTTATAGCTCAAAATAGTCAAAATCATGGAAATCGTTGGAATGCAATGAAACCAAAGCCAACCAGTGCGAAATGGCTCATAATGATGGAATATGATCATCGATACAAGCTGGACCCCACAATGCCTCTCAAATACCCCTGTACTCGCTATAACATCCATCTGGCCACTCTGGTCATCATAAATCTCTACACTGGGATAATGTCCCAAAGTGGGGACATTACACATGAAAGGAGATCTCTGCTCCTTGGCCTTGCATATACTGGAAACGTTCTGACTCGGCCAATTCTGAGCTATGGAAAAGAGGAGAAATAATTCAACTTTGAGAGAAAAGTTACTCTGGAGAAATTACTACTTCATATTGAGTCTGCATCCCTTTGTCCCTCAAGTATGAATATAGAGTTCAACCCCTAAGCTCTTCCCTTATTATTGGAGAACCTCATTGTCTCCCTTCTATGAGCTTGTCTTTGGTGGAGGAATGAAGTGGTGGAGGCCCAGCTGGAAGGAACTTAGTTTCTTGGTTCCGAACCGTACCGACACGAAAGTCTGTAATGTTTTCACTTCTGTTGATCATTTATTAATAGAAATACTCCTTTCTCGTTCTATTGGTATCGTGCAAATATATAATTATTATCCATGGGCATGTTTGTTATGTTTATTAATGGATTATGCTATATAATGTGCTAACCTTTTATATTATCACTATATGCTTGCTCTGCTTGTTTGTTGAGAACTTTTTGCAGGTATAAAGATTTGGGTCGAAGTGCTCAATGGTGGACATCTTCAAATGTTTGAATGAGGTAGGCCTCTTTCTTATCTCACTTGAACATTGGTTTATATAACATATGTTGGAATTGAGTTGATTTCTACAATCATACTTGTCTGTTGTGGTTTCCCCTAGCCATAGAGAGTTTTTCCCTCATAACAACCGCACAAGAGATTGATCAAGTTTGGAAAGGGTGCTAAAATATCTCCTAGGTTTGTGGGACCTTTTGAAGTCATGGAAAGGAAGGGAATCGTGGCCTATCGACTAGCCTTTCCTGATTCTTTGAGGCGTATGCATGATGTTTTTCATGTATATGTTTTGAAATGTTATGTTAGTGATCCTACACATGTGATTGACATGAGTTCTTGGTAGGTGTCATACGAGGGTGCACTCATGGCAGAGCCAATCCGCATTTTGGACCATTGCATTCGACAGCTAGGACGTTGAACAGTCGATCAAGTCAAGGTCTAGTGGGACAATTATGGGACAATTATAGTCCACACTCAGCTACCTAGGACGACGCATATGATATGCGCCAATAGTTTCCATATTTGTTGATAGTTTAGACATATAGAACTTGTTAGATTTTTTACTTACTACATTTTATATACTGTACAACTTCGGGACAAAGTTTAAAACAAGATGGGGTGTATGTAATATCCTTCTCCTGTGAGCACATGTTATTGACTTATTCTTTGAGGACACTTGCATGCAAGTGATCCGGTTACAGTATATGGTTATCTGTTTCACTTATGGATTCTTATGATGATGTTGATGGATTGTGATTTTTTTTTTTTGATATCTATGTATTGATAGATTCTATTGATGAGTTTCCCCTGAGTGTGCAGGACACTTGACAGATTGAGTATGTCAATGGCATCATTGGACCTCCTTGGACTCCAGATTGAGTCAGGGAGTAGATTGTATTGGTTTGGGTATTTCATTTATGAATATGTGACATATGATCGATTGTATTATGATGTTGTTTATGGATCATTGAAAGTGTTTCATTGATGGATGCAGGTTGATGATTGCTTGCTAATATGACTCACATAAGGAGTAAAAGGGCCATGCGCATAGGACATATATTGAGGGAGAGGTGTGGCAACGTCCCTGTCACAGCCTACTAGCACTCCCGCATGGCTCGAATGGTAGGTTAACAATTACCTAGTTCAAGAGATCAATGATGTCATGAGGGCAGACTGAGACAGTCGTTCACGAGGATTTCTAAGGGGCACGCAATAAGGCAGGGTCCTTATTCCTTAGAAGCCCTTGTCTCTCACAAGGTCACCTAAATGGAGTGTTGACTCCAAGGGTTGAACAACTACCAAAACCAGTTAAAGGCATGTGGAACCCTTGGAGCACGGAGTGCATCTTGAAGGGCACGTCGTGTAATTAAAAATTTGAGTCAAAGGCGAGTGGCACCCTTGGAGTACATAGTGTGTCTTGAAGGGCATGCCGCGTAAATAAGATTTGAGTTAATGAATCTAGGTGGCCTAGAAAACCCTGAGCGAATAATTAACCCTGTAAAATCTTGAGCACTATAGGATCAATCGATTAATTAATTAACTAAGGATTGAGTTTATTAATCATAATCCCTATAAGAGTCTAAGCCCTTGCAATTTAAAATTTAATTAAGCCTATGTCTAAGTTAGTAAGAAGACTAAAAACTAAATTTATAAATTAAATAATGAGGGGATGAAGTAACTCAATTTAAGAATTCAAGAAAGATTAAATAAATCTAAAGATTGATTTAATACACATATGTGTAAGTAATTGCCAAATTGGAATTTAAGGTAAGAATGGAATAAAACTAAATGAATGGGTATGCATAGAAATGAATATGGAATCTAGTTAACACTAGTCTTTCGACATGCTTCTTCATGTTGATTGTCATTGAATAGTTCTACCCTAAATAGAGTTTCTACTACTCAAGTTACTAGATCTCCTTAAAAATCTTTACTATCTATTTTAATCTATTACACTAGAGATTTTCGAAGCAATTTCGGAATTGTATATTAAGTTGTATAAACCTTTCCTCAAATTGAACATCAACCTAAGAGATGAACCCTCAAGGTATGCGTGAGAGGTGGAGATATCATTTTCGCTCCCTCCGTCTTTGCCCTCGCTGCTTTCAAAACCTCCTGATTTTCACTAAGGCAAGCACCAGAAGCAAATCCAAGTGAGGCGTTGGTCGGACTCCTTTTTTGGTTGATCCTGTAGCACCCTTTTTGGTTGTTTCTTCCTGCAAAGATTTCCTATGCGACTTTTCCTCTCAGACTTTGTTTCCTTCAACGAATTAAATGCACCTCTCCAGCAAAGATTTCATGTGGTGATTGTTCCCTTCAGACCTTGTATTCTTCAACGCTTTAAATGCTCCTCCCATCAAATTTCGTGAGCACATTTCGGGGAGCCTCTTCCCATAGGCATTTTCCTCCCTAACAACGATTTTTGTGCACTGTTTTACGTTAGAAGAACGCGGGGGCATTCATCCTCGGTGTTCCTCCCTGACAACGATTTTTTTGCACGCTTTCAACTTCTGATCCGCGGACTCCGTCTGCTGAATATGACTGACCATGCCATGGTTATAGGATACGAT
This sequence comes from Picea engelmannii, assembly GCA_009831015.1. Lineage (NCBI taxonomy): Eukaryota > Viridiplantae > Streptophyta > Pinopsida > Pinales > Pinaceae > Picea > Picea engelmannii. The sequence goes on from ML776990.1 coordinate 304,608, forward strand.
CAATGGAGGGTTGTTCCGAGTAACATACTTGATAACTTGAGGGTTAATAGTCTCTCCTTGGCGGGGATTTGCAAGGGCGACTGAGGTGCTTCGTGGGATGATAGAAATAGGTGTTGTTCCTTATTTTCTCTCTTACAAGACACGCGTGGAGTCTAACCCTTAGACCCGTCCAACGTTGATGGTGTAGAACTCATGCTTAACCTCATTTTTTTATACCACTTTATTCACCTAAGTTTTAGAGATCTTCTACTAATGCCTCAATTTTAGCAACTCTCTCTTGAAACCTTTTAATCGTCTAGAACCAGTGATCCTAGACAACAACATTGTGTACACCTATTTATATTGGAACGTCTAAGACTTGTACAAGAACGAATGATTTCTTATGGGAATCCGGGACGAAAGAAGAAGTGGAGGGCTGACCTCCCTATTATGTGGGTAATAAATGAATAAATGATTGAGCTATTATATTTCTTGTGTCGGGTATTAAATTTTGATGTGTGATCGGTTATGAATTTGCTTAATCTTGCTTCTTGAAATTAATGTTGATGTATGCTGAGTTATGTAATTAGATTACTCGCGCACCATGAAAATAAAGTTGACAATTTCTATTGTGCCATGATTAATTGATGATTAAAATTGATTGATTGATCTAGTTGATTGTTGGCTTGATTGGATTAGCGGGATTTAGACACCTTCTCCTCATAATAATCGCCATCCCTGAGACCTTAAATGGTCAAAATCAATCGAATAAATCATGGGATTAAGCGTTGCGTTTGTGTCCTGTAGGTCCTCACCTTGTAGGATAGGTTGGGCGGGTAGTTATTTGATTTTTAGTATCTGGTTGATCCTTATTTATATTTTGCTTCCGATGATTGTGATGTGTCGAACTGTGTCACTATTTATGTTTATGCGTTGAACATGTGTCGTTGTTATATATATTGATGTGTTGGTTTGTGTCGTTATTTATTTCGATGACGTGCCGCTTGTAATTTTTTTAATTATGATGTGGTGTTGTTGTGCGTTGCTATGAATTATGTGATGACGTTAATTTCCAAATGCTTTTGAAAAACAAAAAAACTTTACCTTTTGTTCATCGTTTTCCATTATTGTAACAGAGGGGTCATTACATATGGTATCAGAGCGAGTTCAACCCTACGACTTAGGATCATTGCGCCTTACATTGTAGTAAACCTTGGATTAATAAATTTTGCTAATTAAAATTTATTTATTTATCCTACAATAATCATAGTTAGAGGACGCTGTGGAGGTAGACGACGTGGTGCTAGGGGAGGAGACGTGACGCCTCCAGTAGCATCCATGCTAGAGGGGTTTAACTAAGCCACCAAGGCATGGTTGGAGAATATGGTGATGTTATTTTTACTTCATGACTACACCTCCAACATGAAGGTTTGCATGGCGGTCTTTCAGCTGAAGGGGAGCGCTCTTCTATGGTGGAAGATGCTCCTACCTCAACTAAACATGGTCGTCAAAGACATGTCATGGGAACTGTTCGAGGAATAGTTATGGCAGAAGTATATGTCAGAGGAATTCATCGAGCTCCAAATCAATGAGTTCAATGCCTTACGACAGGGTGGTTGTATGGTGCTAGAGTATGAGGCCATATTTATGGAGTTGCTTCGGTATGCTCCACATCTGATCACATAGAAGATAAAGGTGAACAAGTTTGTGTTCAACCTTAACTTCAACATCATGTGAAGGTGAGGATCCTAATGCCTCAAACATTACACGATGCAGTCGAGAAGGCCCTCACAGTTGAGGAAGAGTTGACCAACAGGTGTTAGGGAAGGACTCCTGCAAGATGGACTGGACAGATGACATTAGGTGTGTCGCAGCATGAGATGTCAGCTTGAGAGACATTAGCTTATCGAGATGCATCTAGAGGACCCATGATCACAACACCATGACGAGCGGTTCCTCAATAGAGAATTCCCTACAGGGGATCACCGCATCAGTAGTAGCGCCGCCAACAACTGCAGTTTAGGCATGTTCATCAAAACAGACAAAGAGCTCAAACTGATAGGCCAACAACTTCTACTTCGGGGACCAAGAGTACTGGAATGAAGACCAGATGTTGGACATGTGGAGATGCCACATTACTAGTGAGACTGTCCGGTTGAGAAGGCTAGAGCGATCGGATAAACAATATCCACTACAGTGGGAGAATTGTGCAAGGCCTAGAGGATTCATGCAACGGTGAATAACCGCTAGGCCAAGAACCAGTCCACTATGCTTGAGACGTCAGGTATGAGCGACGATCAAACTTTTAATATTTTGATAGATCCTGGTGATACAAAGAGCTTTATTTATGGTGCAATGTTAGAAAGGATTAAGGTAAGGGTAGTCGAGCAGGACAAGTTTAGGTACCTAGAATTGGCTTCGGGTGCCAAACATAAGGTTGGAGGAAGGGTTTTAGACTCTTGCATTAACTTGGGAGATTTTGTAATGAAGGCCACCCTATATGTCACAATCTTAGGATCTTACGACATAATGATCGATATGGATTGGTTGGAATCACATGATGTGATACTGAACTGTAAAACGAAGAAGAGAATTTTGACCGATGATGAGGGACAGAGAAGGGTGATCATAGGAAGAAACCATGGAGTGTCCTTGATGTTCATTCTTCCCTACAACTATAGAAGAACATGCACAAAGGATGCAAGCTATATGCAATCTTAGCACTAAACGAAAAGGGGTGAGGTGGAAGGATTATAAAAACATATGGTAGTACGAGAGCTGTTGACGTGTGTCTAGAAGAGTTTCTAGGTTTTTCGTCAAAATAGAATTGGTGTTACAATAGACTAGAAACCTAGAACTGAACTGATAGCAAAAACGCCTTATCGGATGTTGACAGCTGAGTTACAGGAGTTGAAAATGCAACTGATAGAGTTGTTGGACCTAAGACTTATACATCCAAGTGTGTCACCTTGTGGTGCACCTTTTATTTCATAAGAAAAAGGGATGGTCGTGGAGACTCTATATTGACTACCATCAATTGAACAAGGCAACGATCAAGAACCAGTATCTGTTGCCAAGAATAGATGATTCGATTGATCAAATTAAAGGTGCGACTCAGTTTTCAAAGATCGACTTGAGATCATGATATCACCAATTACAGATCAACAGGAAGACATTCCTAAGACTGCATTCAAGATGAGATTAGGACACTATGAGTTTATCGTTTTACCATTGGGATTGACAAACACCCCAGGGGTATTCATGAGCTCGATGAACGGGGTGTTCCGAGAATACTTGAACAATTTTGTTCAAGTATTCATTGATGACATATTGACATATTCTCGGACGAAGGAAGAACTTGATGAACATTTACGCTTAGTACTCTAGTGTATTGGAAAACAAATTATATGGGAAACTGTCAAAATGCTCTTTTTACCAATCGATGATTCATTACTTAGGGAATCTTATTTCTGACACCATTTGAGTTTCTTTATGGGTGACCGTGTTGGATTCCATTGAGATGGTATTGACTTGAGGATAGAGTCCTGGTAGGACCAGAAGCGATCCAAGAAATGGAAGAACAAATGCAAACGATAAGACAAAGGATTAAAGAAGCACAAGATCAACATAAGAGTTCTGACAATGCGCGTCGCGTTGACCGTAATTATGAATGTGGAGACCAAGTTTTCTTGCTGGTGAAACTGCACAAGAGATTGATCAAGTTTGGAAAGTATTAAGAACCCAATATTGAATACAAAATAACCACAACAGATACAGAAGAACAATATGAAAAATGTCCTCTATTACTATCAAACCCTTGAGGTAGGGAAACACCATACAATGAATCCTATTATGGAAGGGATCCTCTCATGTTCACTTGTCTCTTTGAGGGGGCATCCTTCTATTGAGCTACTGCTCCAAATACAATAATTCTCTTCATGTTCCATTACATTGCTTGAACCCCTTTATATAGTGCTACCATCACCTAAGAACATTCTAGAGGAGGAATCTTCTAGAAGTAGAACTTTCTAAGAAGTCCTCTTACATTTATTGTATCTAACTACCCATTTATTATATCTAACTACCATAATGGGCCTTATTCAATAATATAGTGGACCTAGTCCACCTTACATTGAATGGCCTCCACTATTATCACTATGGGCTCTCTGCCCCTCCCCCACTACCTCTCTAGCTACCTTACATTCCATCCTCCTTATGAAAGCATTGTCGTCAACGCTTGATGTACAACCATATACTAGGGTCCCATGGATAAGTGTGGACCATAGTGTTGAAGTAGACTAAAGAAACAGGGTCCCATTGAGAAATGGAATCCACCATGCTGAATTAGTCCAACCGCCATTATAAACCAGGGTCTCGTGTCTAATTTCTCATGTGAACCCCACATGGAAGATATCGACACCCAATAACCAACTGAAAATGATGCTCCCAATACTGACACCTATCATGTGGATCCAAATAAGAATATCCATCCACATAGTGGGATATGATCAAAGATGAATTTGGAAGGAACAATATCATTGTAGAATATGCAGGTTGGACACTGGTAACTAGCTCATGATGTGGGACATTCATGTTCTCTACAAAAGGTGGAGTAGAGTCATCAAATAATATATGGAAGTGGTTGTCATCCCAGAAATGACAACTATCCATATACCAATCATCGTAATTGACCTCAAAATCATACCAATCATATATTTATTGATTATATTCATCCCTGAGGTCTTCCATAAGAAATGTCTCCTGCATGGTATCCAATGAATCTTAAATACTACAAAAACTACCATTGAGGTTGTCTGCAAGGTCATGCAATCTAGCATCCAATGTGTCATACAATTGAAATTTGAATGCTGCAGTAATTTGTAGAATTTATTGCCCCCGGGGGGGCAGCTCAATTGGCAAGTGCCGTGAAAATGAAGTTCCATGAGGTTTCGAGTTCAATTCCCCCCGACTTACAATGTGTGCCGCGTATGGGGCCTCGTGGGCACACCTGGAGGTTATAGTGGTAGCAGTTGGATAACACGGCCACGTGTAACGCGAGCATGTGCCCAACTAGTTGCTGATTCCTCCAGACATAAAAAAAAATAAAATAAAATAAAAAATTTGTAGAATTTATTTGAGGGTTTGAGAGGAAATAGCCATCTGAGGACCCTATGAAGTCTTCGGTCCCACAACCATCATGAAAAAACCCAAAAAGTAGAACAATAAGTTACGACAGAAATTCGCGGTTTTTTCTGGAAAAAACCCTAAAAAACTGTTGAATTTAAAATGCTCATAACTTCATTTCCCAGACTTTGTTTTGGCTGATTTGTTTTTTGAAATTGGGTGAAATTGTGAGAAGAACTCAGATCTATAATTTGTTTGGGAAAATTCGGCCTCTAGCTGCTACATAAATAAATTAAAAAATCGTGCCACCGTTCGTGAAAAAAACCCTGAAAAATTGCAGATTTTAAAAATTCAATATCTTGACTTCCCAGACTCTGTTTCAGACAATTTTTTTTTTCCGCTTGGGTGTTTTTATGAAAGGAACTCATATATACAACTTTTTTCTGCAAATTTTGCACATAAATATACCAAAAATTTCTGGAATGTCGCGACCCTCTTTTTTCTTCTCTGAAAAAAATATATGCAAAAAAATATAATATTTCCCCACAATGTTTGCCAAGGAAAGTGCTCTGATACAACTTGTTAAGAATGCAATATTGAATACAAAAGAACCACAACAGATACACAAGAACAATATGAAAAATATCCTTTATTACTATCAAACCCTTAGGGTAGGGCAACACCATACAATGGATCCTATTATGGAAGGGATCCTCTCCTGTTCATTTGCCTCTTCGAGGGGGCAACCTCTTAATGAGCTTCAAATCCAAATACAATATTTCTCTTCATGTCCCATTGCATTGCTTGAACCCCTTTATATAGTGCTACCATCACCTAAGAACATTCTATAGGAGGAATCTTCTAGAAGTAGAACCTTCTAAGAAGTCCTCTTACATTTATTATATTTAACTACCCATTTATTATATCTAACTACCATAGTGGGCCTTATTTAATAATATAGTGGACCTAGTCCACCTTACATTGAATGGCCTCCACTATTATCACTATGGGCCCTCTGGGCCCCCCCACTACCTCTCTAGCTACCTTACAGAAAGGGTGGTAAACTCTCTCCTAGGTTTGTGGGACCTTTTGAAGTCATAGAAAGGAAGGGAATCATGGCCTATCGACTAACCTTTCTTGATTCTTTGAGGCATATGCACGATGTTTTTCATATATATGTTTTGAAATGTTATGTTAGTGATCCTACACATGTGATTGACATGAGTTCCTTGCAGGTGTCATATGAGGGTGCACTGATGGCAGAACCAATCCGCATTCTGGACCATTGCATTTGACAGCTACAATATCAAACAATCGATCAGGTCAAGGTCTAGTGGGACAATTATAGTCCACACTCGGCTACCTAGGAGGATGCATATGATATGCACCAACAGTTTCCCTATTTGTTGATAGTTTAGACATATAGATCTTGTCAGATGTTTTACTTACTACATTTTATATACTGTACAACTTCGGGTCAAAGTTTAAAATAAGATGGGGTGTATGTAATATCCCTCTCTTGCAAGCACATGTTATTGACTTATTCTTTGAGGACACTTACGTGCAAGTGATCTGGTTACAATATATGGTTATCTATTTCAATTATGGATTCTTATGATGATGTTGATGGATTGTGATTTATTTTGTTTGATATCTATGTATTGATAGATTCTATTGACGCGCTTCCCCTAAGTGTGTAGGATACTTGACAAATTGATGATGTCGATGGCATCATTGGACCTCCTTAGACTCCGGATTGAATCAGGGAGTGGATTGTATTGGTTTGGGTATTTCATTTATGCATATGTGACATATGATCAACTGTATTATGATGTTGTTTATGAATCATTGACATTGTTTTGTTGATGGATGCAGGGTGATGATTACTTTCTAATATGACTCACATAACGAGTTAAGGGGCCATGCACATAGAGAAGATATTGAGGGAGAGGTGTGGTAGCGTCCCTATCATAGCCTACTAGCACTCTCGCATGGCTTGAATTGTAGGTTAACAATTACCTAGTTCGAGAGATCCATGATGTTGTGAGAGCAGACTGAGACAGTCTCTCACGAGGATTTCTAAGGGGTGCGCAATAAGGTAGGGTCCTTATTCCTTAGAAGCCCTTAGTCTCTCACAAGGTCGCCCGAATGGATTGTTGACTCCAAGGGTTGGACAACTACCAAAACCAGTCAAAGGAGAGTGGAACCCTTGGAGCACGGAGTGTGTCTTGAAGGGCACGTCGCATAATTAAAAATTTGAGTCAAAGGAGAGTGACACCCTTGGAGCACATAGTGCGTCTTGAAGGGCACACCACGTAAATAAGATTTGAGTCAATGAATCTAGGTGGCCTATAAAACCCTGAACGAATAATTAACCTTGTAAAATCTTAAGCATTATCAGATCAATGGATTAATTCATTAACTAAGGATTGAGTTTATTAATCATAATCCCTATAAGAGTCTAAGCCGTTGCAATTTAAAATTTAATTAAGCCTAAGTCTAAGTTAGTAAGAAGAATAAAAACTAAATTTATAAATTAAATAATGAGGGGATGAAGTAAATCAATTTAAGAATTGAAGGAAGATAAAATAAATCTAAAGATTGATTTAATACACATATGTGCAAGTAATTACCAAATTGGAATTTAAGGTAAGAATGGAATAAATCTAAAGGAATGGGTACATATAGAAATGAATCTAGAGTCTAGTTAACACTAGTCTTACTAGGAGAAGATTCCTATTTTAACTCAACTCAGTTTTGGAAAGGCATCTGTCATTAATTGAAAATAAGGGGAATAAAGAAAAAAATAGGAGTGATTTAAGGAGTGCTTTTAGGAAGGGTGAGGGAAATTGAATTTTATTAAAATAAAATGTGGATTTAATTGTGCAAATTGGGGAAAGGGTGACAAGTGTAAGGGAGAGATAATTCTAAATTATTTTAATTAAAAAGTGAATTAATTTTGCAAGTGGGGATGGGTTATGGGAAAATTCTATAAAACAAATGGTTGAGATGAGCAATGGATCACACTGGTTATGGGAAAATTTATGTTGCAAAATTTTTCATTGGTTTTACATGTGATAGTTGGGATACCCAGCTTGAGAGAGAGTGGTGGCTCTACCTGGCGAGGCAAGCTGGGAGCTAGAGGATTTATGGTTGTTTGTGTGCGTGGCCCCTTTGCGGCTCAGGAGTATAAGGGAGAAGAAGAGTACCCCTAGAATTGGTTGGTAGGTACTAGTGAAGTCTCAAAAATTAGCAAGTGGTTGATCGGAAGTAGTGCAAATTGCAAGGATCATCTCCAGGTGCATGTTCGTCGCCAGTTACAGTAATCTTTTTGAGATTGTAATGGTATTAAGATTTAATTTGTAAAGTGAGTTCTTCTAGATTCGTAGTGAACTGATTGTAATTATAAACTTGAACTTGACCATTCCTTGATAGTTTTAATGAAACACATAAGACAAATTTATGATAATGGTGTTATATTGAATTCTCAAATGATTTAATGACTACTTGTGTAAATTCCATGAAGACCACCTACCCTACTTCCTCTAAGATTGATCATAGAGACTATTTGTCATAATAGATCAAAATGGTTGTTTGATGTTGCATATGTTGGATCATGTTGTCATTGATGCCAATGGTTTGATTGATTGATGTCAAGTGATTGATTGATGTCAAAGGATTGATTGATTGATGATTGATGTAATATAATATGTATTGTCCTTGATGAGAGTGCATAGATGAAGATGGATCAATGAGTTGTCATTGATATGATGAAGATGGATCAATGATTTTTCATTGATACATGATGAATATGGATCATTGTGGTTTCATTGGTATATAATGCATTGTTGGAAAAATGTATAGATGACTCATTATTGTCTTATCATGATTGATAAGGTGCACAAATGGATGAACTCCAAAGTGGTCCCCTTATTGTGAAAGCCCTCGCAGGAAGACGCTTTGCGGATTGAGTTATCCTAGAAGAATGGTTGGAGAACCCTTTCTCTCATTATTTTATTATCATGATTGATAAGGTGCACAAATGGATGAACTCCAAAGTGGTCCCCTTATGGTGAAATCCCTCACGGGAAGACGCTTTATGGATTGAGTTATCCTGGAAGAATGGTTCAAGTTATGCTTGTATGTGGAATAATGAGATGAATATCAAGGAAATTGTTGGTGAAACTATCCTAGATGGATAATTCTTGTCATGCCATTTTCAGTGGTATGTAGAACATCACATAACTCCTCACGGTTAGAGAGTTATGGCCATGAGAAGTTGGAGACCCCAGGTTTGGGTAATGGACCCAAGTTTGTTTGATGGGTAACAGTATGAGTTATGCTATATTTCAGAAAATACTATTCTATATGGATATTACATGTCATGCCATTTCTGGTGGTATGTGGAATGTCACATAACTCCTCACGGTTTGAGAGTTATGGCTTTACGAAGTTGGAGGACCCTCACATGTCATCTAGAAGCCCCAAAAGAACAAAGTAGTCAAAGTGGTTTAAGGGATTTTAAAAGGTAAATAATAAAGTGAAGTGATGAGTGTACTATACTTCAAAGTGAATAAAAAATAAATTATTTAAATAATAAATTTAATGGAGAAATTAAAAGTGGGTTAACCCTAAAATAAGGAAAGTGGGGCCAAGTGACCTAGAAGATGTTTTTAAGGAAGCTACTTGGAGAGTATAAATAAGAGGCAAGGCTCTCATTTTAATAAAACTTGATCATATTGAATATCTATTTGTGTCTGAGGTAACCAAAGATATCTAAGATGAAATTCTGAGGAAAGGTGAAGAAAAGAAGATTGAAATGCAAGGAAGGATAAATTCTTTTGATGGTGTTTTCTAAGGTATGTTATTTACAGGTCATCTCACCATTTTAGTTATAAATTTATTTCTATAATGATTCAGACCGTTAAATTTCTATTCCATTGAGAAAACATATCCAAGTATCTGTGGTAAAAAATTTAGCTTGTGGGTCGTTTTATTTTTGGAGTCACACTCCGTGGAAAATAGTGTTTATGGCTAGTCCTGAAACTAGTCAAAAACATGTGTTTTGGGTAAAAACGTCATAACTTCTTCATACCAGATCAAAATTCACTGAAACAAAATGTGTTGGTTAAGTTACTAGCTTTAGTATGTTGTGTAACCGTTTCATATCAATTCAACGAACATTTTGTGCAGGCCACGCTCTACAAAGTCTCTCTCTAGAATAATCCAGAATTCAACAAGGTATGCCATTTTTGCTATAACACCTTTTATGAGAGGTGCCAAGTAGTGCCACATGGATGAATTGTATAAAAAACACTAAAGTACATTGTGTATCAGTTTCATATCTTTATTCATTACAGGTACAAAGTTATGATTATTTCAAGTTGGGGTTGTTGACTAATCTAAAACTAGTCATGGTTGAGAGAAGCAGTTGATGAGTTGGCACATACATGAGGTGTATAGTTGATGCTTTTGGTACAAATTGATGAGTCATTTATTATTATTATTTGAAACATGATTGGTATATACTTGGTACATGGTTGGATTCACTTGTTTATGGTACATGTTGATTACAGGTTGTTTGGCACAGGTTGGTGCATGGTTGATGCACTTGTTTATGTTGACATATTGATATATGTTGAGGATTGTTGCCTCATCTCAATTGGTGCTGAGAATGTAAGCTGAGTCTTGCATATAGAGTTGGTGCTCTTGTAGAGTTGTACTCTATTCAGTTGTTGCTGAAAAACTCTCGGATTGAAGTCCATAATAAAAATAAAAATTGTACATACATCTTGTGTTCTTTGTGTTCCTTGTGGAGATGATTTGTTGATGATATGTTGTTGATATATGTTGCTGATATGTATTCACATATAATTGATTATAAATGACATCAATGAGTAATGAGAAAATGTTGAATGTTAACCAAGGAGTTTTTGTGTAAGAGGGAAGTTTTGGAAAAAGATCCCCACACTCATTCAGCGCCCCCCTCTAAGTGTGGTAGGTGTGTCCAACAACATATCCATCCTCATTCTTTTTTATTTTCAGTAGCACACCCCTTAGAGCGTGTGATGAGTTATTTTAACCTAACTAAATGTTCAGGTGCCTTTTCCTTCATCCTTTGGCATTCATCATCACACTTTTCCATCCTTCGAGTTTACTGTTTTTCCTTCTTTGGGTTAGAGAAACCCTTGTCTTTGGACATGATTCTTCAAGTTGATTGTCACTGAATATATTCTACCCTAAATAGAGTTTCTACTACTCAAGTTACTAGATCTCCTTAAACGTCTTTGCTATCTATTTTAATCTATTACACTAGAGCTTTTCCAAGAAATTTCAGAATTGTATATTAAGTTGTATAAACCTTTCCTCAAATTGAACATCAACCTAAGAGTTGAACCCTCAAGGCATGCGTGAGAGGTGGAGATATCATTTTTGCTGCCTCCATCTTTTCCCTCACTACTTTCAAAACCTCCTGATTTTCACTAAGGCAAGTACTAGTAGCAAATCCAAGTGAGGCGTTGGTCGAACTCCTTTTTTGGTTGATCTTGTAGCGCCCTTTTTGGTTTTTTATTCCAACAAATATTTCTTGTGCAACTTTTCCTCTCAGACTTTAGTTTCTTCAATGAATTAAACACACCTCTCCAACAAATATTTATTTTGCGATTTTCCTCTCAGACTTGTTTCATGCAACGAATTAAGTGTTGAAAACTCTCTAATCTTAGTTCTTTATCTTACCCTAACGGTCATACCATTAGAGGACAGTTATGGTATATGTACTATATATATACATTATTGATGTACATATTAATTGAATTGACTTCATGCCTTTTCCGCCAATGTTCTTTGTCTTCTTGATCTTGTTAGTTATTCACTTTCTTTCCTATATTCTTAACAGTATCTTAACAGTGGTATCAAAGCATGATATTGATCTTATGAGCCAAATAGTTTATCAGAGCACTATAATTATTAGTGCCTAATAACACCATGGTAGTTTTCCATGGTAGATTAAATATGAATTGATGAACCGAGGGTTTGCTCATGTTATTGGTCGAATAATCCTATTTGCAAGTGCTCTATTTTATGTTTCTACATGCATAGTTCCAACCAAGAGATCACCAGTTTGTTGGTCTATCAAAGAAGGCGCCGAGGTGAGACCGTGGAGGTAGAGTTCGACTAGAGTTTCATGTTGAAAGAAACTCGTGTTGGAGGTAGCCGTAGAATTGAGCAAGGATTCTTTGGTAAAGTACCAAATGTTTAAAAAAAAATTAAAATTATTTCTTTGGTTTTGTGAAGAAATATTTTATTTTCAAGAAGAATGTATAAAAAGAATTTCTTTTCTTTATTTTAAAGGAGGATGTGTAAGATTTATATTTTGGCATGGAAATATTTGCCCATGAATATTAGGAGGGTTGTTGCTATTATTAGCGAGTTGATGGTTACATGTGGATAATGGAGCAAGAGATCATTGTGGAAGTTTTGAAGTGGTGAATAAGCCAGTCAGTGGAATAGGAGAGTTCACTTATATGGAAGCAACATGTACAAAGAAGCATTTTATTCTAAAGGAGAGCCACGTTTTCATCCGAAGAGAGCAGTGGCCCGTGAAAGAAACTCTTGTTGTTGGAGATTGAACACTAGTGGAGGCTGTATGGTAAAGGTACCATTTTAATTATTTTCGAATTCATATAAAAAAAACTCAAATTGATGGGACCAAAGTATACACGAAGTATGGAACGGGAATATGATTTTTAAATAATTCAAATTGATTTTTTTTAGTGAAGGCTATATGGTAAAGGTACCATTTTAATTATTTTCAAATTCATATAAAAAAAATTAAATTGATGGGACCAAAGTATACACGAAGTATGGAACGGGAATATGTTTTTTAAATAATTCAATTTTTTTTTGGAGTTAAAAAAAAATCAAATTGATTTCAATAATGGGAGGCACTGTGATATTTTAAGAGAATTTTAAGAAGTTAAAAACGAGAAGCTATAAAAAACAAGTCAGAATTTATTTTTTTAAAGGATTATTTTTGAAGCAAGTCTCTAGATTTATTTTGGCTATTAAAGGAAGTGTTTTATTTAAGAAAAAAGGTCCCTTGTAAAGCCAAATGGAATGCCAAATCTTGTGTGAGATCCTAACAATATCTCATAAATGAGAATTATGGAAAGAAGAAGAATGTGGCTTTGGTGGCTTTGGTAAGTTGTCCTTGATGGGGGCACAACAAAAGAGACAACACAACATTAGTGATTGACAATCAGACTTCCAGTTTCGAAGTCAAAGCCCTATCAATTCCAACAAAAACAAGCGATTTCATTTAAAAAAAAATTGCAGAATATTCAACTCATGCATTCTGGACTTGTGTCTGTTCAGAATTTTGTGACAACTCCTGCATTCTAGACTTGTGTATGTTCATAATTTTATGAGTTGCAATTTGTGATACTTACTGTTGTTCCTTTTGTAAGTATCAAATACTATTGAAATTGAATTATGATTGTAAGTGGGTGCATTTTTGGTTGAAGCCAACACCCTTCTGTTGAGTTTAAATTTTCTATTGTCGAGTTCGATTATTGTAAAAGGGTGGATTTGCAAGAAGACCTATTTCATCCAACAAGAATATCTGCAACAAAAGACCGATTCTAAACCTATTTCTGTTCCGAAATTTCCGCACTCTGCTCACAACAAAATCAGTGAAGTCAATGAAGTTGATAATGATCAAATGATAGATCATTGTTTCGATCTTCATCCGTGTATACATTGTGAAAGTGTACAGATTGTTCCAGTAGCTTATACAAGTGTTGGATCTCTTCTTGGTCATACTTGTGAATGATGGTCAAGGAAATTTGAACCACTTGTCCCTGATAGGGGGGAAATCTAAAGTTTTCAGTCAGGTTCCAAGTTTGATTTAAGCCTGTGAATAGATGATCACGTATGCAACCTAGTTCTTGGTATGCAGTCTTGTTCGTGAACATATTGTTGTTGATATGGTTTGTGGTAATCCTAAAACCATTCATAGTTTCTTGAGCCTTGAGCTCTCGATATTTTGTGGTGAGCTTCAAACCACCAATTAAGCAGAAGACATGAAGTTATGCTTGTTACATTTTCATATTTTTGAGCCTTGAGCTCTTGTTAGTTTATGGTCAACTTAAAACCAGGCCATTTAGTAGAATACATCATCCTCTGCTAGACATTCGATTTGTGGCCATCCCGAAACCACCATATTGGTTTGTGGTCATCCTGAAACCACCAAATGAGTTTGTGGTCACCCCTAAACCACCAATTTAGTAGAAGACATCAGCTTCTACTATTTTTTCAGAGTTCAGAGAGGATCTCAAGCCCTCTGAATATTTTCTTAACACATTACTAGCTGTCAAGAAGTGGCGGTTTTTCAGGCAAGAACGAACTTATGATTAAGGGGGGATGTTGAAAACTTTCTAATCTTAGTTCTTTATATTACCCCAAAGATCATACCGTTAGACGACAATTGTGGTATATGTACTATATATATACATTATTGATGTACACATTAATTGAATTGGCTTCATGCCTTTTCTGCCAGTGTTATTTGTATTCTTGATCTCGTTAGTTATTCACTTTCTTTCCTATATTCTTAACAATATCTTAACATTAAGCGCACCTCTCCAGCAAATATTTCCTGTGATATTTTTCCTCTTAGACTTTGTTTCCTTAAACAAATTAAATGCACCTCTCCAACAAAGATTTCCTGTGGTGATTTTTCCCTTCAGACCTTGTATTTTTCAATGCTTTAAATGCTCCTCCCAACAAATTTCCTTAGCACATTTTGGGGAGCCTCTTCCCACAGGTGTTTTCCTCACTGACAATGATTTTTGTGCACCATTTTACCTTAGAAGAATGCAGGGGCATTCACCCTTGGTGTTCCTCCTTGACATCGATTTTTGTGCACGCTTCAACTTCTGATCCGCGAACTCCGTCTACTAAATATGACTGACCATGCCATGGTTATAGGATACGATCAATGGAGGGTTGTTCCGAGTAACATAGTTGATAACTCACAGGTTAACAACCTCTCCTTGGCGGGTATTTGCAAGGGCGACTGAGGTGCTTCGTGGGATGCTAGAAATAGGTTTTGTTCCTTATTTTGTGTCTTACAAGACACACATGGATTCTAACCCTTAGACCCATCCAACATTGATTGTGTATAACTCATGCTTAACCTTGACATATTTTTATACTACTTTATTCACCTATGTTTTAGCGATCTTATACTAATGCCTCAATTTTAGCAACTCTCTCTTGAAGCCTTTTAATCGTCTAGAACCAATGGTCCTGGATAACACCTGGATAACACCATTGTGTACACCTCCTTATATTGGAACGTCTAAGACTTGTACAAGAACGAAGGATTTCTTATGGGAATCCAGGACGAAAGAAGAAGTGGAGGGCTAAACTCCCTATTAATTAGATGTCACCTTTTACTCACCTTTAATTTTTTAAGGGAGGACACTTGGAGTCTCTAGTCAATATTATGTGGGTAATTAATTAGGATGTCCTTTTTTATAATTAAAGTAAGGATCTGGGGTTGGGTCTAGGAATTATATTCAGTCTTGAGGATTCACTATTAAGAATAAGATTTTTTTATGATTTGAAGGATGGAATTTCCTTCCCTTATACTAAATTCTAACTTAAGCACTAATCTTAACCATAATAAAGCTAGAAATCGCATTGTAGTATGTTGGGTCTAGTCACTAAGATTAAAACCTTAGTCCGCCTTGAATAATCAAGGGAACTGATTTGGTCAAGAATGATTGTTAGGTATTAACCCTGGTCATTGAACCTTGATTATGACACTTTTGTAACTCTTGAATAACTTGATCTAGTTTACCTTCCTTGTAAATTTTATGTCAATAAAGGTGGTTAGCTTGAATCATCTAGTGATCGTCCTTTCATGGATAAATTATTTGGTTCCTAATTGATCACAACCTGTTATGTGAGTGGTGTAGAATTTGTTAATGTACTTGGTAAATCTTATCTCGTTGGTAAAAACTTACATAGACCCTTCCTTGATTGATAACATAGATGGTGATTTGTGTCAATGAATTGATATATGTGATTATAGTTAGACTCTTGATGGAATGCTTCCTAGATGGCTAATTGCATCGATTTCCTGATGTATGATTGGTTAGTAACTAGATTTCTCTTGCGCCACTAAATAATGTTGATGTATGATTGTTTTGGTAAATTGTTTACTCTTGCGCCATTAATTATGTTGATGTATAGATGATTAAGTGAGTAGATATCTTTGTGACTTAGAATGATTCTAATGAATAAATGATTGAGCTTTTACATTACTTGCACCAGGTATTAAATATTGATGTATGATCGGTTATGAATTTGCTTAATCTTGCGTCTTGAAATTAATGTCGATGTATGGTGAGTTATGTAATTAGATTACTCGCGCACCATGAAAATAAAGTTGACGATTTTTGTTGTGCCATGATTAATTGATGATTAAGATTGATTGATTGATCTAGTTGATTCTCGGCTTGATTGGATTAGCGAGATTTAGACACCTCCTCATTCCTTAGAACAATCACCATCCCTGAGACCTTAAATGATCAAAATCAATCGGATGAATGATGAATCCTGGGCTTGAGCATTGCTTATGTGTCTTGGAAGTCATAACCTTACATGATACGTTGGGAGGGTAGTTATTTGATTCTCAATATCTGGTTGATCCTTATTTATATTTTTCTTCTGATGATTGTGATGTGCTGAACTGCATCGGTATTTATGTTTATGCGTTGAACATGTGTCATTGTTATATATTAATGCGTTGGCTTGTGTCGTTATTTATTTTGGTGACGTGTCTCTTGTAATGGTTTTAATTATGATTTGGTGTTGTTGTGCATTGCTATGAATTATGTGATGACGTTAATTTCCAAATGCATTTTTTTTTTTTTTTTTTACCTTTTGGTCATCATTGTTCATTGTTGCAATGGAGGGGTCTTTACAGTGATAAAGGGATTCAAACACTTTTAACCTTCAATTTTTACTTAGATAATATTTATAGTTACATTTCCATGAAATCTATATTCTAGGTGGATACTTTAGGATAAGATGACACTCTTAAATATTATTAGGTGTATCCATAATTGCCAATGGAATGTAGAACATGTTTCTCTAAGTTAAGGATTGTCTACCAAACGCCTTCAAATATATGTATAAATGATCCAAACAAAGCTTATAAAACTGCACCCTGATACAGATTCCACTACTCTATCGCACAAGGATAATTCCAATCCTGCAAGTGAAAAAATAACGTAAGAGTGTATGAGAGACAACATCTAAATGAGGAAAAATGAATATCCTAAAGGGATATTGGCTTGCACCTTATAAGATGCAAGACAGGTGGATGGTACACACCTAAGGATAAGTATGTACAAATTTCCCAAAAAATAAACCCTTGACATAAAACAATCTTCTAGCAGTAAGACTTCAGAGGAAATTTTAGCAACGCACAACAATTCACAAAAGAATGGAACACATGCAACTGGAATGAATTTTTTTTTTTTTTTTGGAGATAGAGTAACTATATAGGCTTAGCTTTTGTTTTAAGTGTTTAAATATTATTTAAAGAAGTACTCTTCTGTGCAATCTGCATTCGTTTGGTTATGTTTGAGACTTTGCCTCTTCAAGCCTGGAAAATGTTCTAGAATCTAATTCACTCTCATCAATCTCTTTACTTGGTCCTTTTTGTTATGTCCATGATGTTTGTGTTGTTATTTGGTTTATGTATCTTATTGGTACTTTTTGTTATGTCCATGATGTTTGTGTTGTTCTTTGGTTTGTGCATCTTATTGATTGGGTTTTATATCAGAACAAATATAGTCAACATGTTGTTCTGATTCTCCACATGTTTCAATTTTGAAACAATCTCTTGCAACAAAACTCTCCTAGACATAGTGATCCTAGTGAAGCACATAATGATGTTTTCATGGTAGTCATTGTAACCACTATGATAAACCGATACAAGAAATGTATATGATTCCCATGACCATCCACGTGGATTTCTTTAAATCAGATTATAAAATCTCCCTTCTCTAAACCAAATTGATTAGTGAAGCACCTGTGGCACATGTAATCAATAACTAAATAAGTTGTCCTCAAACCAATTATCCAAATTACTCCTTCAAGGAATGCCTATCCAGACTTACCAACCACATATGCCTCAGTATCTACTACAAATTATGACGAGTATCTCAAGTATGTATATGTCCATTTGATAGTTTAAGAGGTGGATTTCATATCCAAATGTCGAGTACGGTTTTGTATGGAAATATGTATGGTAGGAGGTCAAATCCAAGGCAAGCCCCTACTCCCTGGTCGACCGATAGGCTTGTTTCTCCCCAGGTTCCTATGACATTGACTGATGCAGGAGCATCGCTCCACCTCAGAAAACATGCCAACACACCAACACATAGACGCGCAATGGGGAAAGGGAGAGGCACCGACCCTCCCATTTTTAAAATTCAAAATATAATCCAATACAAATTTTTGTGTTGTAAGGTTGTAAGAGCTAGGCCATACCTTTGTACAAGTAGTGTTTGGGTTACCTTAAATGGTTGCTTGTAGCAGGTCCAGATTGTTGTCAGGTCTAGATAAACATTTATGAAACTTCAATGTAATAGATAAGGTTAGGTGAGAGAGGACAAGCTCACAGAGATCCTCTTTTGTAAGGAGATCTTGTATCAGATTTCAATGAGAGAATGATAGAGAGTCTTAGGAGACTCTGGAAGTAGAATAGTTCTGAGAGAGAGAGAGAGCTTGAGAGAACTGGGACTTTGTTACAATCCAGTTTTTGTAATCATCTGTATAAACACAAAGATAATAGAAAAGCCATTTTTCTTGCATATCGTGTGTTTATGTGTATGCATGCTTTATATGTTTTTATGCATTTCATGTTTGAATGCGTAACTGGTGAAGTATTGCATGAGTTTCAATTGTTTCTCTTCTTTGAGTTTCTAAGTGAAAGGAGTGCACAAAGTCCGCAAAGAGTGCGTTGACAGAGGTTTAACCTCAAGGGAAAGCTTAGGAGGGATACCGTTGAACCTTCATCAGTATAAGTGCAAGGAGTGCATGGGAAAAACTCTTTATCGAGTTCATAGAGAAGCAGAGTTACTGAGAACTCTGTCGAGATCTGTCAGGTGGGAATTGAGCTGGTGTAAGTGTGCACAGAAGAAATCCGTGTCGAGTTCGGGAGAAACAAATTTACTAAATACTTTGTGAGGAAAAGCTCTACAGGGAGTGCATTGAGCAGAAGAATGCCAGGAGGGTGAGAAGTATTTATTGTTCAATAAATCCTTCAGATTTTGAGTTTGACGAAATTCCGAGAATGCAAGGTGTGTGTGGGAGATCGAAATCTCCAAGGAGATCAAGCTCAGGAGGAGTAACGCAAAAAGTGCGTAGGAGTCAGACTTGTTCTAAGTCCATAAGCTCAGAAGAGATAATTCTTGCAAGAGCGTAAGTGAGACCCAAAGGAGTTGGGTTCACAGGAGAAATTTCAAATGTCGAGAACTTTGAACACTTGAAAAATCTTCCAAATCAGGAGAAGGTGGAAGATTAGGAGGAGGAGCAATAGCAACCGTCTGATTGATTGTAGAGAAGAACCTAGACCATTGGATCTACATCCAGTGAACAGAGGGAGCGCAAAGGAAAGAATGGATCCCATCCATTGGATATGAGCATGAAGGATCAACAACCATCTGATCAGGGGAAGGTGCATGAGTCTTAATGCTCACATGTATAGGAGAGAGAATCTCCCACGGTTTGAAACTTGAGATTTCTGAAGCCCGAAGAGCCGAAGGGCCAGAATGGATCTAGACCATTGGATCCAGAGGGGATACATGTCAATGGGTTGGGATATCCAGAAGGAGGCAGAGGTGTAATGTTGAAATACCCGAAGGTCGGACAACTGAAGAGCCGAGAGTCATCGATCTACAAGGGGACACTTGTCACGAGATCACAAGCTCCTGGGAAAGTTACATTGGAGTTTCAGTTTGAGAATTGAAATAGCTAAAATCCGAAGACCCAAAGCAGATAGAGGCCATCGGATCAAAGGGGAGACACACGTCAAGAGATCATGTGTTTCGGTTGAAAGCACTCTGGCAGGAATGAGTGTATAGGAGTTTGATACTCTCAAAGCTTGAAGCACCGGAGAGCCAAAGAGCCGAAGCATCGGAGAGCTAAAGAACCAAAGCGTTGAAGAACCAAAGCATTGGAGAGCTGAAGCACTGGAGAGCCGAAGAGCTGAAGTGTTGGAGAGCCGAAGAGCTGGAGTGCCAAAGAACTGGAGCGCCAAAGAGAAAAAGCATCGGAGAGAGAAAATATATGGATCGTTGGATCCAAAGAGACACATGGTGGCAGATCACAAGTTTCAGGTAAGTTACATTTGAATTTCAGTTGAAAGTTGAAATTGCCGAAACCCAAAGAACCAAAGTGAATCTGGCTTGTCCGATCTAGAAAGGACGTGGTGTGAATCCATGAACTCCGGGTAAATTCCCAAAGTGATTCATAGTCGTTAGATCAAGTGGACACACGATAGAGATCCTCATAGTTCAAGGAGAGAAAAAAGTTGAAATTTGAGAAGTCTAAAGTCTAGAGACGTGAAGGGATCGCAGTCATTGGTCTAGGAGGGGACACATAAATACGAAGGAAAGAGTTTGTCATTTGATATTTTCGAACCCCGGAAATATGAAGTGATGAGAGTCGTCGATGTGAAGAAGGACACACAACACCAGATCTAGAACTACAAAAGAAAGCAGAGGAGAAAAGGTCTGAGGACCCAGAGGAAATCTTGGTTGTTGATCAAGGAAGGAGTCATAGGACTATTGATCTGGTCGAGGAGGTCAAGAACCCAAAGTGAGAGTACAACTATTGATCTAGGAGGATATGTGTCAGTATATCTTCCACTCTGGGAGATACCCAATCAGCAGAGATGAGATTTGAGATTTGAGATCTCAGAAGTCCGAAGAGCGGAGTAGATCAGAGCCGTCGGATCACCTGAAGTAATTTACAACCATCAGATTAGGAAAAGACGTGGTGAAGATCTGTATCAGGTGGTATCAAAGATACATAATTGATTTCTATAGAAAAGGAGGTAATCAGAGGACATCGAGCGGTATCATAAGACTGAGCCTTTCTTACAGACAGTAGATAAGAAAGAGGTGAAAATAAGGTAAAGTATTGATACTCTGTAAGAAGGTTGTTGCACGCGCACAACAACAACAAAAATTTAAACAACCAGACGAGCTGTGAGAGAAGATGGAGATGCTCACATATGCAGAGTAATGCACAGGCTTGCCAGAAGGGCAGGTAGAAGGTGGAAATGGATACTGAAGGCCATGAGCATGGTCAAAGAGAAGGCTGCAAGAAGAAATTCAATCCAGAGACGGATCTGGAGCTCAATGAGATAAGAGAACAAATGGAGAAGCTTTCATTTAAAATGCAACAGGATGAAAAAGCACATTGGGTGTATGAATGACCCATGAATAAGAAGGTGAAGTGGCCAGTAAATAAATTATTGGCCAGAGGACAATGAAGATTGATGAGAAGGTGGCTAAGGCATGCTGAAAACCTCAGTGACACAGAGGAGAAACCGATTCACATCTGTGAACCGGAGACTAGGAGAAATCTTAGTGACGAGGAGGAGAAGAGATCAGATGAAAATCTCATAAACTACCAGGTGGGTGGAAATGGAATTTCAAGTTGCCAGGTGGGAAATGGAAAGAGATCAGGTGGAGATCTCGTATACTTCGAGAGGAGCAGTGTCGAAAGTTCAGATTGCCAAGTGGGAAATGAGATGGGATCAGTTGATCTCATAGACTACCAGGTGGGTAGAAGAGAAGTCCCAAATTGCCAGGTGGGAAGGGGAACAAACCGAGACTATCTGAAAGTCTCAAGAGCTCAAAAGTGGGTTCAGGTTAGCGAGGAGTGCTGATAGATGGATATTCATGTGGATTTGCAGACCATGTGAATGAAGATGATGACAAGTTAAAAACTTTCACCATCCAAGAGGAGGATCAGAGGAGCATTCTGATTATTGGAGGGATCAAGGAATTCCTTCCAAACAACCAAATGAAGGCAAATTCACATGACAAGAGTACAACAGCAAGGGAAGGACAACCAGTAGTGACTGTCATGATGAAGGAGCATGTATCATAATCTTCCCGAGGAAAAGAAGAGGAGGAGCACACAATTGAGATGCTCACTCAATGGGAGATAGAATTGAGGATGTTGGAGGATTGGTTGGACAATCCAGAACCAACAGATGACTGATAGAAGACAGTGATGAAAAATTTAGGAGAAGATCAATTGGCATAATTGCTCAAAATTTTTAGCCAGGAAGCTAAATAGGAAATGGCCACAACATTGGAGCCTACAGTAGAAGAGGGAGCAGACAACATAGACTTTGCTAATTTGCATGAGGAATTAGAATCCCTAGAAAGAGGTAGGCACATCCAACAGGTCAAGTTGGAGAAAGATGGAGGATAATACCATCCAGGGGAGCAATTAGGAAGTTGGAGATATACCAACACAAGAAGAGCTGACAAAAGAAGTGAATATGTTAGTGGAGGAGACTAAACAACAGGTCAGTCAAGAAGAGACTACAAAATTGGAGTCTGCAGCAGGGTGGCAAGATAAGGCCACAAGAGATGGAGAAAATCATAAGGGGGATCGATTTGATCTACCCATTGGTAAGGAAGAGTTGTAGTCAATGAAATTACATAAGGAGAGCCAGCCACTGGAGCAGCTAGATAGAGTGATAGAGGAAATCAAGAAGCTGATGTTGAGGTCAAAAAAAGAATTCAACAAAAGGTAGTTGAATAGAAGAAAGCCTGACATAGTAGCAGGGAAGAAACAAAAGAGGAAGAAGAAGCAGCAACATCAACTAAGCAGAGGAGCAAGAGGACAACTCCAGAAGAGAATTTGGGATCCAGGAGGATTTCAACACTGGAGAAGAGGAGCTCATGAGCAGGAGCTCATGTTTTTCCTAGTAAGGGAGTATGATGTAGGAGCATCTCTCCACCTCAACAAATGCACCAGCATGCCAACACGTAGACGTGCAATGGGGAAAGGGAGAGGCACCGACCCTCCCATTTTTAAAATTCTAAATATAATCCAATATGGATTTTTATGTTGTAAGGATGTAAGAGCTAGGCCATACCTTTGTACATGTAGTGGTTGGGGTTACCTTAAATGGTTTCCTGTAGCAGGTCCAGATCGTAGTCAGGTCTGGATAAACATTTATGAAAATTCAATGTAATAGATGAGTTTAGGTGAGAGAGGACGAGCTCGCAAAGCCCCTCTTTTGTAGGGAGATCTTGTATTAGATTTCAATGAGAGAATGATAGAGAGTCTTAGGAGACTCAGGATGTAGAATAGTTCTGAGAGAGAGATCTTGAGAGAACTGGGACTTTGTTATAATCTAGTTTTTGTAATCATCTGTGTAGACACACAGAGATAATAGAAAAACACTTTTTCCTGCATATCGTGTGTTTATGTGTTTGTATGATTTATATGTTTTTATGCATTTCATGTTTGAATGTGTAATTGGTGAAGTATTGCATGAGTTTCAATTGTTTCTCGTCTTTGAGTTTCCGAGTGCAAGGAGTGCACATAGTCAGCAAAGGGTGCATTGACAGAGGTTTAGCCTCAAGGGAAAGCTCAAGAGGGATACCATTGAACCTCCATCAGTAGAAGTTCAAGGAGTGCACGGGAAGAAATCTTTATCAAGTTCAGAGAGAAGCAGAGTTATTGAGAAATATTTTGAGCTCTGCCAGGTGGGCATTGAGTTGGTGCAAGTGTACACAAAAGAACTCCATGTCAATTTTGGGAGAAACAAATTTACTGAATACTCTGTGAGGAAAATATCTGCAAGGAGTGCATCGAGTAGAAGAACGCCAAGAGGGTGAGAAGTATTTCTTGTTCAAAAAATCCTTCAAATTCTAAGTTTGACTAAAACCCAAGAATGCAAGGTGTGCATGGGAGATTGAAATATCCAAGGAAATCAAGGTCAGGAGGAGTAACGAAAAATTGCGTAGGAGTCGGAATTGTTCTAAGTCCATAAGCTCAGAAGAGATAATGCTTGCAAGAGCGTAAGTGAGACCCAAAGGATTCAGGTTCACAGTAGAAAGTTCAAAGGATGAGAACTTTGAACACTTGAAAACTCTTCCAAGTTGGGAGAAGGTGGAAGCTCAGGAGGAGGAGCGACAACAACCGTTTGATAAGTTGTAGAGAAGAACCTGGATAGTTAGATCTACGTCCAGTGAACAGAGGGAGCACAAAGGAAAGAGTGGATCCCATCCGTTGGATCTGAGTGTGAAGGATCGACAGTCATCTAATCAGGGGAAGGTGCACGAGTCTTAACGCTCGCATGCATAGGAGAGAGAATATCTCAAGGTTCAAGACTTGAGATTTCCAAAGCCCAAAGAGTCAAAGGGACGGAACAGATCTAGACCATTGGATCTAGAGGGGATACATGTCAATGGGTCAGGAGATCCAGAAGGAGGCAAAGGTGTAACGTTGAAATACATGAAGTTTAGATAGTTGAAGAGTCGGGAGTCATCGATCTGTGAGGGGACACTTGTCACCAGATCGCGAGCTTCGGGGAAAGTTGCACTGGAGTTTCAGTTTGAGAAGTGGAATAGCTGAAACCCGAAGACCCAAAATAGATAGAGGCCGTCAGATCAAAGGGGAGACAGACATCAAGAGATCGTGTGTTTCGGTTGAAATCACTCTAGGAGGAATGAGTGCATAGGATTTTGATACTCCCGAAGAACCCGAAGTGCCAAAGAGTTAAAGAACCAAAGAACCAAAGCACCATAGAGCCGAAGCGTCGGAGAGCCCAAGAGTTGAAGCATTGGAGAGTTGAAGAGCTGGAGCACCGAAGAGCTGAAGCGTCAGAGAGCGAAAATATTTGGACCATTGGATTCAGAGAGACACGTGGTGGCAGATCACAAGTTTCGGGTAAATTGCATTTGAATTTCGGTTGGAAGTTTAAACTATCGAAGCCCAAAGACCCTAAGTGAATTTGGGCCATTTGATCTAGAAAGGTCATGGCGTGAATCTGTGAACTCCGGGAAAAGTCCCAAAGTGATTCATAGCCATCAGATCAGGTGGACATGCGACAGAGATCCGCATAGTTCGAGGAGAGATAAAAGTTGAAAGTTGATAAGTACGAAGTCTAGAGACGCAAAGGGATCACAACCATTGATTATGAAATCCAAATAAAACAACAAGAAGGCATAAGTTTGACATTTGATATTTTCGAAGACCCTAAATCTGAAGTGACGAAAGTTGTCTATGTGAAGAAGGAAGCGCAACGCCAGATCTAGAATTTCGGAAGAAAGCGGAGGAGAAAAGGTTCGAGGACCCAAAGGAAATATTGGTCATTGATCAAGGAAGGAGTCGTAGGACCATTGATCTGGTTGAGGAGGTCAAGAACCCGAAGTGAGAGTACAACCATTAATCTGGGAGTATATGTGTCAGCAGATCTTCCTCTCCGGGAGATACCCAGTCAATAGAGACGAGAGTTTGAGATTTGAGATCTCAGAAGTCCGAAGAGTGGAGAAGATCAGAGTCATTGGATCACCCAAATTGATTTACAGCCGTCATATCAAGAGGAGACGTGGCAAAGATCTATGAACTTCGGGTAAAGAACTGAAGAAATCCTAGGCCGTTCGATTTAAGAGGACATGTGGCAGTATTTTGCGTATTTGAGGAAAAGGAAAAGGATTTGAGAATTGAGATTCCCGAAGGCCAGATCCATGGAGGTAATCCTGGCCATAGATTCTAGGGAACAGGTGGCAATAGATATTCCACTCTGGGAGATTGCCACACAGAGGAGAGTGGAGTTTGAGAGTTGAAACTCCTGAAGGCTGGAGTCAACGACAGTCATTGATCCAGGCAGTGCCCAAGGAGAAGAGATCGACATACATAAGGGATTGCGGGTCCAGGACATGCTTAGATGATAATATTCCTTGAGCGGGCCACAATTTCAACCACTGTTTTAGTGACGGGGTACGTGTCAGCATGAGGAGGATTGTGGGGTGAAAAGTGGGTTGGTTTGAAACCACTCTTGCCCGCGTCTGCAATCACACATTATCATAAGGGCACAACCCAGGGACATATGGAATAAGGGGCTATTGAAAGGGATCTAGCACCCATGAACTGAAGAGAGTTAGAACACACAGAAATAGAGTGTAGGTGTTACAAGGCTTGTGCCAAAAGAAGAAAAGGGACATGTGTAAAATAAATTTGGGTTCGATCAAGAGCCTGAAGAGTCAATCCAACTCACAATTGGAATGATCCAGAGACTAGGAGGTCCCAGAACCTTGGAAGGGGAGGGGGGTTTCATCATTGAATCTGACAAATGGGTAGCCTATCTGTCAATAATCTGACTACATTTAAATATCAATAGTAAATTTTTGTGGTTCAGAGACTGGTGACATTTTGACATTCATGGATTGATTGTCAGGTGGAAGTATTTTATTGCTGCAAGTTTATTTTTCTCCAATTTGTTTTTTGTTTTTATAAATATTTTAGCAATGCATTGCGAGATGGTTCATTATTTTATTTGTTTGTTTTAATATTTTTGTAGTGTGATAGATACATGGCTCACATTCCACATTTTTAATTAGTCGGTGGCCAACCAGAGGCTTCCCATAAATAAACACGTTTCAATATTTTCATAAATTCATTCACTCATAAATGGCGACATTGGATTGTTTAGACATTGTATTCTATTCATAGTAAATATCAACTCAAGTCCAGATTCGTGAGATGAGGGAAGGACACCATGTGATGTAAACATGATATTTGGAAATCTAAAAGAGCCACAACTATGTATCTACGACCAATGACATTTTGTCAAAGCCAGGGATCCATAGGATTTCATATAACATTGGTTGTAGCTTTGGTTTCCAAAATGAACAAGGTTATCTCTAATTCCAATCATCTTTAATGAACATTGTGATGGATTGACAACTTCCCATTTCCTTCTCCACCTCCTAAAAATCTTCCATCTTTCAAATTTTAGAGTTAAAGGTAATTTAATATATGAAAAAAAAAGAATACTGAAAAAATGGTTGAATTTATAGCCATTAAAGCTTCATTCCTAATGATTCTTCTTTCAAACTTGATGCAATGAATTATCTTAATTGCTTCTTTGGTTTGAAGACTCTGCTATGTAAATTTTTTTATTTCTGCTCATATACCAGACCTATCTAGGAAGCTATCTTTATTTTCCCAGATCAGAATATGTATGTAAATTATTTTCATTTTCTCTTTATTTAAAATAGTGGTTTAATCTTGGAGACCTTTCAATCATTTTTATTGGACAGTGTTGTAACCTATAATCCTATCCTTATTATTTTTTAACATTGAGGTTATTGTAAGAATCCCATTTTCTTCAATTCCTTGGAATTCAATAGAGTACAATGTCAAGTTTAAAGTATACAGATTCAATGCTCTTAGAAATGGACAAGAATTTTGTCCCTTTTGTGGTGTTGAGCCTGTACATATTCCCTCGTGTTTTGTTGCAGAAAAAGCATGGCTTTTTAAGAGACTTGATGTTGTAAATGTTTGCAGAAAATGCAGGGCTTGTTAAGAGACCTGATGTTGTAAATGTTGGTGCTTTGGTTGAAGAAATATTTTCTTCATGATCTAACATGTCTAACAAGGGAGAATATGTTAATTTTGATTCTACAAATAGCAAAAGCATTTCTTGTTTATTAGTTGGATC
Source organism: Picea engelmannii (assembly GCA_009831015.1). Classification (NCBI taxonomy): domain Eukaryota; kingdom Viridiplantae; phylum Streptophyta; class Pinopsida; order Pinales; family Pinaceae; genus Picea; species Picea engelmannii. The sequence continues at coordinate 332,494 of ML776990.1, forward strand.
ATTCTCTAGGAGAAGTTCTACTTGAACAATGTCAGTGGCTACCATGGACTCTTGTTATCTAGTGGACAATGGGAAGTAAACAAAGAAATAGGATGTGAACTTAGAATTTTATGCTGAACATGGCATGCATTGTTTTCAATGAAAATATAGTAGTGATAATATTACTAAGAGTCATTTGAGACAATAACAAAGAGATGAATCATGACAACAACTATCAAGATCCAAGGCTCTTCCATTCTTGGAATACTTTGATTAGAATTGAAATAACCATCAAAACTTGGATTGATATTTGTTCTTAAAGTTTACTTGGGAAAGTCCATAGGCCTTGAGTGTTAGAACCGTGCTTTGATACCAAATGTAACACCCATCTAGGATGTTAGGCAATTAATCAATCATCAAATACATATGCATTAACAACTTTGATTTAACATAATATCATTGATTTTCATTTCCACAACTCTTTTATATTTTCTCAATGATAATTGTAAATAACATGATGAATTAAGTAATATCTTAACTCTAAGATTTAAAAATTAAAATAGAATTACAAAAAAATACCAATGAAAATACCTCCTCCATGGTATGTTGAAGCTCATCAATTGCAATGTAGCTTTTCTAGTAGTAGGAAGACGCTTCCAACCATTCTTTTTCCACTTTCCTAGAGTGAAACAATGGAATCCTGCCAGCCAAATAGGAGCCTAGCCAACGTCCTAGCTCCAATAAACCTTTCGGTTTCTTGGCCCTCCGTGTCAGTGACTCCAAGAACAACAAAGCACAAATTCTCAAAGAAAACCATCATAAGAAATATATCTTCCAAATATTTCACAACCTCTCATCATGCTCAACCCCCCCCCCCCATCCCCTCCCTCACCACTTCTTCTCCCTATTTATCAAAATTCCATACACCCTTCCCCAAGTCTCCTCAACCACCCTCATTATTATCCGTCAACCTCCCTTATCTAGATTTTTAGGAAAATATTAAAATGAAACTAAAGTATAAATAACTTGCATTAAACAACAATAAATAACATGCAAAGTATTTCTTATCATGTTAGCTAATAAATGCAATTTGACAATTCTCCCCAAAATATACATGACAACCCACCATGCTCATTTAATTCATCATACCAACAATCAATCAAAATCAAAGAAGGTATTTAATGCTTCTAGATATTTTGTATGCAATATAATTTACATAATCAATAAACATTCAATTAAATAGTTAATAATCTACTTTAATAATTAATACATTAATTAATTGTACCAGTGTACATGTGTAGGGTATGTGTGCATAGCTAGCAGACACATATATCATGCATGTACTAACAATAAAAAACCATTGCCTCTAGTGATCTGAATTATTTTCGGCACGAAATGAGAGCGGAGATATAATAAAGAAACGTACAGAGATATCTCGGATATTCAATAATATAATAGAAATGTATCATATATGCAACCATAAACACATAGATACAGTAATGCACAATTTTCTATTACTGAGCAAAAATGTACAAAGACTGTAAAAATATAGAGTGAAAGACTCGCAAGAATGGTGGCAGCTTATCTTTGAGAAGAGATGTTTCTGCTACTCACATTTGGAAGAAGATCATTTTACAATGAGGCTCCAAAGGCATTTTTATCATAAATAAAATCCAAAACCCTAACCTCGAAATATGAAAATTCAAAAGTTTTGTGGACCTCGTTTTGGGTAGTTTGGTGTATCAACTTCTCGGGGGCGTAACTTTGGCATATGATCTCTGTTTGGGGTGCAAGATAGCTCGTTGGAAAGGTATTGTTGAGGAGATTAATTTTGGGGGCTCATTTATATACTTCAGCAATAATTGAGAAGTTATATCCTGAAAAACATTCATTTAGGCCCTCAAAATGGCCCGAAAAGTTAAAAACTGCTAAAAATAGTAAATTGCCAAAATTGCCAGAATTTGTTTTGAGCCATTTGGAAGAGATGGGTTGCCACTGATATCGACCTGGATCAATCCTCCCTCCTTAGGAATCCATTCTCTCCATTGTGTTGAGTTCCCCGGGGATAGGGGAAAGCGATTGAATCTTGGTGTGTTGCTTTCCTTGCTGGAGACGTTGCACTCTGGAAGGATGTCATGAACTTGTTGTTGGTGGGGTTGAATCTATTCAACCAGTAGGGATACATGATATGTATGGGTATAGAAGGAATCTTTACACTTTGCTACATTCTTTTCGACCTGCTTCTATTCGATAGAAGGTGCTTGGGCTGAGGATGTAGTGGTTGCAGTATCCTTCAGTTCGCCTTTTGAACAGATTGTGAAGAAGCTGAATTTTGTAGTATGAGATACTACCTTGCGGCATTGTTTAGGTGGGACATTAGTTGGAACTACCTCTAGTATCCTATAAATATGACCCCCCAGAGTAACAATGACACTACGGGGTTGAGAATCATAGATAGCATGGCACTTTCACATATATGGTTGGCCCAAGAGAACATCACAGACATACAACAAGGAAACATCACATAATACCTCATCCTTGAAGGGTTGGATGCCGTATGCAAATCGACATTGTTGGCTGACACAAATATCTCATCCCTGTAAAAGCCACCCTATGTTGTATGGTTGTGGGTGTGGTGTTGTCGACAATCCCGACTGTTTGGCGAACTCTACTGATATGAGGTTCTTCTAGCTTCCTCTATCAACAATAAAATGCAGTGGGTTCCCCTTCACCCACATATGTGAATGAAAAAGGCACTCCCCATCTTCAGGATCTGTGGGTTCTTCTGGTTGAATTGCTTTCATCGTGACAATAGAAGTGGGGTATGCATCGATGATCTGTATTCTATCAATATTTTCTTAATCATATTCTGAATCAGGGTTCGGCTCCTTGTCTTTGATCTCAGCCAGAAATGACTGTTTTGAGCGACATTCATTGGTGTTGTGCTAGGGGCTTTTGTGGAAATTGCACCATTTTTCGGTGTCCTTCTTCCTCTTTCCGTGAGCCTTCTTTTCATGTGGCTTGGACTGGTTTTCGAGAGACTGTTTGTTAGGGCCATCTTTATCATACTTTGGTTGTTGCGGATTTGAAGACCCAAACTCCCGTTTCTTCTGGCGCTTAAATTTCTGCTCGATTTTAACAACATATCGATCAACAACACCGAGTGATGAGATGTCCAAAAAATCCATTTCAATTTGGATGTATCTGTGTAGAGCCCCATAGTATTTCAGAACCAAATTTCATTCGAAGTCTTTGATGCCTATCTTGGTGGGAAAGGTATGGAAGCTACTGGTGAACTATGAAACTTCTTGGCCCCTCTCTTGCCATAGTGTGGTCCATCTCGTATATTGGTCCTCATAGTTTCCAACAGAATAATATTGTTCCTTTACCGCATCCACAAAAAAATACCAAGTGGGCTCGACCCAATATATTCCAGATTTCTCTGTGGAACTTTTCTCCTAGTAAGTTTCCCACCAATGTTTGACATGGGCGAGAGCCTTAAGGAGCGTGAAGGTGATATTTTCCCTGTCGGATAAATCATGAACAAAGAAATAACCTTCTAGCATATTTAACCATTTTTCTAAGGCATCTGCATGTATTTGTCCTTCAAATATGGGAATATCAAAATTAACTTGTACCTTGAAAGGAAAGGTGCCTCCAAAGTGGTCACTTAATAAAGATGAATCTTTTGTTATTGGTGGGAGATGAAGGATGTGGGAAAAATTCTCCATCATTTCGTCCCTCTGCCACGTGAGAGCTTGCTCAAGCAACAGATTAATAGAATTGTCTGCTCTGTCATTTTTATTTTCTTCTGCCATGGACGGTTTCTTGGGCGTTTGAGAGAGATTTTCTTCAAGAGAGACAATCTCGAGACCCAAATTGCTATACTCGAACCTCATCGGGGACATGCATTGAATAACGATCAAGAATAGTCTGCTCTGATACCACTGATCCAGATTATTTTCGGTACAGAATGAGAGTGGAGATATAATAAAGAAATGTACAAAGATATCTCAGATATCCAATAATATAACAAAAATGTATTATATATGAAACCATAAACACATAGATACAGTAATACACAATTTTCTATTAATAAGCGAAAATGTACAAAGTCTATAAAACTACAGAGTGAAAGACTCGCTAGAATGGTGGCAGCTTATCTCTTAGAAGAGATGTGTCTTCTACTCGCATTCACAAGAATATCATTTTACAATGAGGCTCCAAAGTCCTTTTTTTCATAAAGAAAATCCAAAACCCTAACCCGGAAGATGAAAAGCCAACAATTTTGTTGACCTCGTTTTGGGTAGTTTGGTGTATCAACTTCTCGGGGGCGTAACTTTGGCATACGATATCCGTTTGGGGTGCACGATAGCTCATTGGAAATGTATCATCGAGGAGATTCATTTTGGTGGCACAATCATAGCCTTTATTTATCATTGAAAATCTAAATCCTGAAAAACCTTCATTTAGGCCCTCAAAATGGCCCCGGAAGTTAAAAACTGCTAAAAATAGTAAATTCCCAAAATTGTCAAAGATTTTTTTTGAGCTAGTTGGAAGAGGTGGGTGGACACTAATATCTACCTGGATCATCTAGTTCATAGTTCCTATATGATCACACCAATACATGTAGGACAACAAATCAATTAATTCACCATTTAATAATCTTAACGAACAAAATTACACCAATTCATTAATAACTCATTATCACACTTAAAATATCAATAGGAAATCAAAAGAGGGTCTTAAACATGGTAGGAACCAAGTGAGTAATAAATAGTGGCATCTCTAATCCCCAATCAGTATTCTCAACTAACATTGAAGCATCCTTCCTTCCTAACCTACTTCCATTTTCCATATTATCCTTTCCTTTGTTGGACTAAGCTGGAGCATCAACTATATTGACCTAAATCCAGATAGAACCTTTAAGTGGAAGTGTCATACATCTTGACCAAGCTTCCCCACCAAGCAACTAGCAGTCGCCATCACACGTCTAGGGGAGCGTGACTTCACACAACCCTCCCATGAATGTATGTTTCGGAGGATAAACAATAGGAAATACCTCCACCCCTCCTCATAGAACTAAGGTCAAAACCCTACATCAATCCATACTGTGAAACTATTGTTCTTAGAGTCACATCATAAAACAACATCTATGGGAAAGTTGTGCATCATGTCAAAACCACACTTACCACAGATCATAGAAATATTTTGAATCATAAATTAAATAATAAGCACAACTTATAGCATGTGTTATCTTCTTTATGTTTACGACATCCAAGTTACCTCAACACTATAGTCATTTAGCTATCACATAACTGATCAAACCGTAGGTTAGTTTACCAATAACTCATATCCATGCATATTATCACAATATCATATAAGAATCCATATCTATACTAACATTCAATTAATAAATGTATGTTTATTTTTACCATTCCTTGCATCTATTATACATCCACAAGATAACTTGAACTGGTATCCATGTACCAAAATTCTCTGTTTTAACTTTCATGCTTAAACAATCAGAGAACTATCATTGTCGTGAGCATATAATAGTAAGAATAATATCATGTAACAGATAAACAGATCCATATGTATGCATCTCAAATGTCTAACTTAGTGGAAATAACTCTAATCAAATACTAAGCATTGAATTACTAACATGAGTAAACAACAATTTTCTAATTGTCTAAGGCCAAAATATGGGGCATTACATAACTGATGAAGCTTGTGCAATTTATATCAGCTAGTACTTGTTTATCGAAATTATTACATGTCCTTGCAGTACTATATGCGAGAATGTGTGGGTCGAATGAATTTTAAAAGGAACAACAATAAGACATTGTACTAGGACTAGACATGGGCAATAGTGACCTATGAATGGGGCCAATGTTGAAATTGTCAGACAATTGTCCTAGGTTGATGTATAGTTGGTATGGATTGTTGGTTGTCATTGATGTCAACTATTGGAGAGTGATATTGTAGATTGATTTCAAGCCTTAGTGATTGGTTTCAACCCTTGGAGAAAGTCCGGTAGCGAATTTCGGTAGAACAAAGGTTTGGGTAATGGACCCAACGTTGTTTCATGTATAATGGTATGAGTTTTAATATACTTGAAGGTAATACTATTATACATGGATAGTACATGTCATTCCATTTCTGGTGGTATGTGTAACATCACATAAATCCTAATGGTTAGAGAGTTATGGCCATGAGAAGTTGGAGAACCCAGGTTTGGGTAATGGACCCAAGTTTGTTTGATGGATAATGGTATGATTTTTGATATATTTGAAGGCAATACTATTCTATATGGATAGTACATGTCATTCCATTTCTGGTGGTATGTGGAATGTCACATAAGTCCTCACGGTTTGAGAGTTACGGCCTTACGAAGTTGGAGGACCCTCATATGTTGGCTTGAAGCCCCAAAAGGTCAAAGAAGTCAAAGAGCTTGCAAAGAAGAAATTATTATTTAAATGATAAATTAAAGTGACAAAGTCAAGAAGGACTATTTAAATAATAAAGTGAAGTTACAAAATCAAAGAAGATTATTTAAATGATAAAGTGATGTGACAAAGTCAAGGAGGAATATTTAAATGTTAAAGTAATGGAGAACTTTCTAATTATGGAAAGTGGTTAACCCTAAAAATGCAAAAAATAGGTTAAGTGACCTAGAAGATGCTTCTAAGGAAGCTACTTGGAGAGTATAAAAAAGATAAAATGCTCTCTCATTTCATATCACAATTGAGCATATTGAATATCTATAGGTGAATGAGGTAACCAAAGGATATGTAAGACGAATTTCGGAGGGAAGGTGAAGAAAAGAAGGTCGGATTTCAAGGGAGGATAAATTCTTTTGATGATGCTTTCTAAGGTATGTTATTTACAGGTCATCTCACCATTTTTTCAATAACTGTTTTTCTAGAATGATTCAGACCGTGAAATTGATAGTGTAGTGTGCCAATTGCTCTGATACCAATTTGTAGTGTACCAATTGCTCTGATACCAATTTGTAGTGTACCTTTTTAAAGAACTAAGAGGTTTAACGTGCTCTTGTAATATTCTGTACGCTCTTTTAATAATAAACACAGGCCAATATAACCACAATTAAACACAGGCCAATATAACCACAATTAAACACATTTAAAATACAGAGTGAAACATATCTCGTTACTGCTATAATCACACATTCCATAGCATTTAACAATAATTGATTTACACAGTGAAAACATGATACATAAGCAGCCAGTCACGCATAACATGATCAAAGCATAATTCAAATACTTATCTTTTAACAGCTGTAGAAAACACCAATCGAGTGCAGGCCTTCCACGAACCTCCCAGCCTTAGACCACACTGTTCATCAGCTCAACAGTGGGTCACCCTTGAGCTGGGACCGAGCTCCACCCCAAGGCAAGGAATCCTAGGCTAGGATGAGATTACAGGGAAGACATCTTAGAAATATCTGGAAGGATTCTTCCCAAAGATGCCATCTTACGCCCACTACTACTAGACCCTCATTCCCCACATGCCTGTTCTGTCCGGGAGTATACACCTTCACACGCACAGTCCATCGGTGCTAACCTCCCCTTCTGGGTCTCGGAAACAGGCCAGATCAGGAAGTCTCGGAGCCTGTAGCTGGTGCCGAACACTCTCTAGAAGAAAACACTTCCCAGCAAACTCTTTCACCTGGAAAGAGTTGCTCGCAGGCCTGACAACCTGCTTCTTCAAACCACAATCACCTCCCTCACCTAGAGAGAGGTTACACACAGGCTAAGCACGAGTTCACACTGGCCAATAATCCACACGCAGTCCAGCACTACGTGGCCACAACATCCAACTGGGAAACAAACACGGGCTTCCCAAACAGGCTCAGCAATCACGAAATAGACTCACGGTTTCGGTTTCGAGATTTCACAAGGTGTACAGAGATTCCACTCACAGGCTTGATGGTTCAGAACAGAATGTACGGGCTATCTCAGAATGACACAGGCCTTTTTCCGGTTTAGAGGATGAAACCACTTTCCGGAACAGACACAAACTTTTCCCAAGGTCTATATAGGCTTCCCGTTCAGGGAACGCTCATGGGTTTCCTCAGAGACACGGGCTTTATCAGAGACCAACACAGACTCCATGCTCCATGGATAGGGTGTTCATGGATTCTTCAGGACAACACAAGATTTTTCTCTCTGTATCGAGATTACACGTAGGTCTCTTGCAAACTGGCCTCCACGGCTCTCGCTCAAGCAGTCGGGTCGAATGGATGCGAACCCCCTTCACGACTTACTGCTTCTGTTTTATTTGCATGCACCAAGGTCGACACTTGTCACCCTAGGAACTGCATGCGTTCCATCTGTACGCCTTCCTCCCACCACTTGGGAAATCATGTGTCCTTCTAAAAGGACTTAGGATAAATAATATGCACATGGCTCTTTTTTGGAAATAATATTAAAATATTATTCCAAGCCTAAGCCCCCTAGGCTTAGGCCTTAGGCTCCACACTCAGCCCCTTTCCCACCTTGCAGCCCCTAGTTCCTTGCCCCTTCTATGGACACTCAGTCCCCCATCACTCTTTCATCGTGGACGGTCTACACTGGTGGTATTTATATTTTATTAATTGACCTGCATACATACAAGTATATCAACAGGCTCCTGGCCTTCAACACTTAGGCTCCCTGGCCTAACAAAACTCATAAG
>ML776990.1:342067-359135 GCA_009831015.1 Picea engelmannii
TTCTGAACATAAAATTTTATGTAGTCTCCATTCTTGTGACTACTTGACTTATAACTTTCCTGTTGCAGTATTTAACAGTTCCTGAAATGTTCTCAATTTCAGGGGTTAGCAACATTTCAGCCATCAACATAATTATTTCCATGAAATAATATATATATGCATGTACTTACAAAACATATTCAACCATTTCACTTAGTATGCAATTATATCACTTATTATGCATGAGTGTGATTCTCAATGCATTCTTATCCAGTGCACCTTGCATTGAACTACATAATGCTCTCTGTCTCAGTCATGTATCTCACCATCCATGGGTTGGAATTCTGGCCAATGTGTTGCCACAATCTTCATACACTTCCCCTTATCTTTCCAATTAATTGGATGCCTTCCTTTCCGACCCGAACGCTACACCAAGAATATAATTCTGCGGTGTCCATTAGTGTTAGCAAAAAGGTTGCAACCCAAGTTTATTTAAAAGTAGGAAGCTTTTAGTACTTGGTGTGGCTCATAATCTTTCCATATCTGTACCTTGCCATGTCCAACTATGTCCTGGTCTCATACATGACTAGCTTTCTGGCATTCATTCTTGTAACAAATTCTTATCTTTTAATTCTTTGGTTATTACCCATAACCAAATTAACATGACATTCTACTATGTCGATGTGTTCAATCAAAAGCTAAAAATATTTGAATTAACACAGGCCTACAGCCTTTACCACATCCGGTGGTATGCATTCAAATAATATAATCATGTGATTTAATAACATAGTTCTGGATGAGGAATTTCTTACCATAATTTCCTTTCAACAATTATGCAAAAAGAGTGATAAAACTCTTACCTGCATGACTTCCATTAAAGTTTATACTACCTGAATATCTGATAGCAGTAGAAGCTTTCATGCTTCTTTTATCAGACTTATAACCATCTCTTCAGCTCTCTGTTGCTTTCTTCATTGTGCAACGAAATTGACAACAACACTTGCAACTTGCAAGCATTCTTTCCTCTGGCTGTCTAAACGAGCCAAAACATACTTGCTGCTATAAATTGCAACAACTTCTTCCTTCAAACCTGGCCAAAATAATGGCTTTTGACTGCTGCCATAGTCTTTTGATATCCAGGATGACCAACATAAGTCACATTATGCATTTCTTTTAGAATTGTCAGCTTCAATTCTCGGTCATTAGGTACATACACTCTGTTTCTATACAGAAGTAAACTATCAGTTCCCAAGGTGTAACTTTCCTTGGTTTCTGGTTTCTCATGCTGCTGTAGCTTTGCTACAAGTCTTTTGTACTGCAAATCAACACTTGAAGCCTCTAGAATTCGGTCTTTCAACTCAGTTCTGTACATGCTAATGGGTGTAGCATGTAATTCATGCACTTTTCTGCTGAGTGCATCAACCACTTTTATTGTCTTTCCCTTTGATATGCCTGATATCAAAGTCACATTCGCACAGAAATTCCAGCCATCTAATTTGCCTGGCATTTAAAGTTGGCTGATCAAATAAATACTTCAGACCATTGTGGTCTGTTCTTAATTTGAATTTCTTGCCCATGAGGTAACGTGTCCATTTCCTCAATGCATGGACAACTGCTGCCAACTCTAAATCATGAGTGGCATAATTCTTTTCATGCTCTTTCATCTTTCGGGATTCATAACAAATTACAGATCCCTCTTGGCTGAGAAATCCTCCCAGCCCTTCCTTACATGGATCCGTGCACACTACGTAATCCTTACTTGGATCAACAATCTTTAGGATTGGAGCACTAGTGAGCAGTTGCTTCAGTTGCTAGAAGCTGCTCTCACATTCATCAATCCACTGAAACTTCTTCTCCTTCCTTTGCAAGGAAGTGATAGCATGCGCTATCCTTGAGAATCCGGCTATGAACCTCCTAGAATAGCCTGTCAGACCCCTAAAATATCTTACTTCCGCCACATTTCTTGGTGCTAGCCATTCTCGAATGGCCTGTACCACTTGACGCAGGCGCGAGCTACCTCCTCCAGCACCCACTCACAGATCAATCAAATTCCCCCCGTTGAGCCGAAATTAGCTCTTTAGATTCAAGAGTGGAATCCCTGTCAAATGCCCGATCCACAGGTCCTGTTAACCTTCACGGCCTTTAGCACCTAGATCATGTCCTCCCCCTGACTTAATCTCAGGTCATCGGGGTTTCGCTATTCCTGTTGTCAAGAGTCATTGTACTTTCCAACTTCCGATTGCCGATGAGCTCTCGGCTTCTATGCGCTAGCCCTCCGGGCTAAGCTTCCACCATATGACCACTGCCTCAGTGTCCGTGGCCTTGCCTCCTTGTCGGTATTTCGAACTTCAAAAACCCGATGCGTTCTTTGTACGCTAGCCCTCCTGGCTAGGCCCTGGTCCACGTGACCACTACCATATGACCTCAGTCATACTCTCCATCGGAGTTTTGGCATTTTCATTGTCACGATGCACAAGTCCCCGGGACTCGCGATTCTCCGATCCCCGATGTGCTCCTCCACGCGCTAGCCCTTCCGGCTCAGCTCCTGGTCCACGTGACCAGTACCCGTGACCACTACCTTATTCCATCGGGGCTACGGGATTTCCAATGTCAATGTGCATATGCACTGGGAACCCACGATATGCCGATCCCCGATGCGCTCTAGATCGCTGACAGCTGGCCTCCACTATGCCTCTGTCCTTCTTCTCGGGGTTTCGTGGTTCGCGATTTCAAAGTGCCTAAACATCATGTCCCCAAGATTCTCGATTTCCTGATGGGGCCAACCGCCGATGGCTCTCGATGGTTGCCACCTGTCCCACAGATGGACGGCTCTGATTGTATCGGGATTTTCTCTATGGATTTCCCGAGCTCTTGCTCACAGAGTTCCCGACTCTTCTTGGATGACAGACACCTGTCTTCCACTCTAACTCTGGTGGTCCCACAACGCTTACGTCACTGTCGGGACTTCTCTCCTCCTTAACGAAGGCTTAACCTCCGTGCAACTTCCTACAGATCCGATGACTGTCGGGGTTTCTTCTCAGATCCAATGGCTCAGATCTGTTCTCCTTCTCTACACTTCTTCAGAGGCTTAAACGCTGTACAATTTCTCCTGATCTGACGACGACTGTACTCTCCTGATTTTCTGCGCTTCTTCCTACACTTGGAAGAACTTTGATTTATCCAAGGCCTCAGTATTGGCTTCCTTCTCCAATGAGCTCCCCAACCTTGAGCTTCACCACGCGTATAAAAACGCTGACTTCTCCTGAGTTCTTACTCTCAAATTTTCAAAGTATTTTGACGTCTGTGCTCCTGCAGAGTCTTTGCGCACCCATAGTGCTATCTCGCCTGAGCTTCTCACGAACACTCAAACCCCTTGGCACATGGTACAACTCCACGTGTCCACGTGGCAGAGTTCCCAATTGAGGTTTCGGGTATCGGGGTTTCGTGATCCCCGACGACATGAGTTCCTGTCCTCACGAACTCACGATCCCCGATTTGCCGATGCACCTTTGCCTTAGCCTCCTCAGCTATGCTGAGGTCCATGTGACCTCTACCTTGTGACCATAATCAAACCGCTCATCGGGGTTTCAGGGTTCGGAGTTTCACAACGCATGGACTCCTTGTCCCTGCGATTCCCGATTTCCCGAATCCCGATTTTCGATGGATGACTCGTCTATCGGGACTTTCCCCGATGGCCTGGATTATTGCCCCACATCCACAACGAATGGACGATCCCGATTCAATCTCGAGACTTCGAGACTTTTGCCATGAAAATTCCCGACCTCCTTCGTGACTCCGATTTCACGATTTTTTTGATTTTCCGGAATGGAAAATTTCACGACACATGTCCTCCATTTTTCGGATGGTCTGGATCTATTTCAGAACATTCACCCCTAGTCTCGAAGGTTTAACCCTCAGACATCTCCCGAATGATCCTACGGCTGTCGAGTTTTCCGATCGAGATCTGATGGCTCAGATTCTCTCTCACTAATTCGAAGCTTTCGGCCTTAAATACTAAGATTTAACCTTCGGGCATCTCTCGACGTATCCAATGGCTGTCGGATTTTCCGACTGAGAGCTGACAGCTCGGACCGTTCTTAACCAAATCGGGATTTCGCGTATCACGATTTTCCAATCCCCTGTGCAATATCCAAAGGCTTTAAACCTTGTGCACATTCTCTAGATCATACCAGCTGCGGTTTCACAGCACCGCTAAACCTCCTGAGCTTAAAAACTCGTCAAGTATCTCCTTGATGCTTCGGAGCAAACCAGGGTCTGAAATTGGTCCTCCTGACTCAATTTCCCCTTTTCACCCTCGGTCCAAACACCACTCGACTGGCCCATCTAGGCTCAGTGTCGAAACCTTGGCTCTGATACCAATTTGTAGTGTGCCAATTGCTCTGATACCAATTTGTAGTGTACCAATTTCTCTGATACCAATTTGTAGTGTACCTTTTTAAAGAACCAAGAGGTTTAACGCGCTCTTGTAATATTCTGTACGCTCTTTTAATAATAAACACAGGCCAATATAACCACAATTAAACACATTTAAAATACAGAGTGAAACATATCTCGTTACTGCTATAATCACACATTCCATAGCATTTAAAAATAATTGATTTACACAGCGAAAACATGATACATAAGTAGCCAGTCACGCATAACATGATCAAAGCATAATTCAAATACTTATCTTTTAACAGCTGTAGAAAACACTAACCGAGTGCAGGCCTTCTACGAACCTCCCAGCCTTAGACCACACTGTTCATCAGCTCAACAGTGGGTCACCCCCGAGCTGGGACTGAGCTCCACCCCAAGGCAAGGAATCCTAGGCTAGGCTGAGATTATAGGGAAGACATCTCAGAAATATCTGGAAGGATTCTTCCCAAAGATGCCATCTTACGCCCACTACTACTAGACCATCATTCCCCACATGCCTGTTCCGCCCGGGAGTATACACCTTCACACGCACATTCCATCGGTGCTAACCTCCCCTTCTGGGTCTCGGTAATAGGTCGGATCAGGAAGTCTCAGAGCCCATAGCTGGTGCCGGACACTCTCTGGAAGAAAACACTTCCCAACAAACTCTTTCACCTGGAAAGAGCTGATCGCAGGCCTGACAACCTGCTTCTTCAAACCACAATCACCTCCCTCACCTGGAGAGAGGTTACACATAGGCTAAGCACGATTTCACACTGGCCAATAAGCCACGCGCAGTCCAGCATTGCGTGGCCTCAACATACAACTGGGAAACAAACACGGGATTCCCAAATAGGCTCAACAATCACGAAATAGACTCACGGTTTCGGTTTCGAGATTTCACAAGGTTTACAGAGATTCCACTCACAGGCTTGATGGTTCAGAACAGAATGTACGGGCTATCTCAGAATGACACAAGCCTTTTTCTGGTTCAGAGGATGAAACCACTTTCCGGAACAGACACAAACTTTTCCCAAGGTCTACACAGGCTTGCCGTTCAGGGAACGCTCACGGGTTTCCTCAGAGACACGGGCTTTCTCAGAGACCAACACAGACTCCACGCTCCATGGATAGGGTGTTCATGGATTCTTCAGGACAACACAGGCTTTTTCTCTCTGTATCGAGATTACACGTAGGTCTCTTGCAAACTGGCCTCCACGGCTCTCGCTCAAGCAGTCAGGTCGAATGGATGTGAACCCCCTTCACGGCTTACTGCTTCTGTTTTATTTGCATGCACTAAGGTCGACACTTGTCACCCTGGGAACTGCATGCATTCCATCCGTACGCCTTCCTCCCACCACTTGGGAAATCACGTGTCCTTCTAAAAGGACTCAGGATAAATAATATGCACATGGCTCTTTTTTGGAAATAATATTAAAATATTATTCCAAGCCTAAGCCCCCTAGGCTTAGCCCTTAGGCTCCACACTCAACCCCTTTCCCACCTTCCAGCCCCTAGTTCCTTGCCCCTTATGTGGACGCTCAGTCCCCCATCACTCTTTCATCGTGGACGGTCTGCACTGGTGGTAATTATATTTTATTAATTGACCTACATACATACAAGTATATCAACAGGCTCCTGGCCTTCAACACTTAGGCTCCCTAGCCTAACAAAACTCATAATCCTACAACTTATACAAAACTTGGCTCACCAGCCTATAAAACATGTTTACAATTCGTTTCATATATCATGATCTGTAACGGGGCTCGGCCTTGGGGACACTACAGATAGGCCATTAAGGAAACATATCCAAGTATCTGTGGTATGTAATTCAGCTTGTGGGTCGTTGTATTTTGGATTTACGCTCCATGAAGAATAGGGTTTGTGGCTAGTCCTGAAACTACTCTAAAACATGTGTCTCGGGTAAAAACGTCATAACTTCTTCATAACAGATCCAAATTCAGTAAGACCAAATGTTTTGGTTAGAATACAGTCTGTATTATTCTTTGTAACATGTTCATATCCATTCAACAAATATTTCATTCGGGGCACGCTCTACAAGGTCGTTCTCTAGAATAAGCCAGAATTTATCAAGGTATGCCATTTTTGTTATACCTCATTTTCTGAGAGGTTCCAAGTAGTGACACCTAGAGGAATTTCATAAAACAAATTGAAGAACATTGTGCACTATTTTCATATATTTATTCATTACAGGTACATGGTTATGATTATTTCAAGTTAGGGTTGTTGACTAATCCCAAACTAGTCATGTGAGACTAAAGAAAAGTTTGATGAAAATGCTAGTCTCTTGTTGTGAAAGTTAAGGAAGGTTTGCAGGTATGTGATTATATACACCAAGTCTATTAGTGATTTACAAATCATATTTGGATGATGAAATTGATGAGGGATTTTGGTTAAGGTACATGTTGGGTACATGGTTGAGACAAGTAGTTGATGGGTTGGGACATACATGAGGTGTATAGTTGATGATGTTGGTACATCTTGATGAGTCATAGTTGATGAGTAGTTGATACATGATTGGTACATACTTGGTACACGTTTAGAGGCACTTGTTAGTAGTATTGTTGACACATGGTTTATGGATGATGTAGCATACTTGTATTGGTATATTATTAGAAGTGCATATTGATCTTGGTGATGATTATGAGTTGTTGTGTTATGGTTGGTTATGCACATATTTGAGAGTTGTCTTGGTGATTGATCTTGGTGAGTAGATCTGATTTTGTTGATAAGATTGATGAGATAGGTTGATGTGATAGGTTGTTTGGACATGTTGTTGTGATAGGTTATTTGTACAGGTTTGGTGCATGGTTGATGCACTTGTTCATGGTATAGGTTTTGTATAGGTTTGGTGCATGATTGATGCACTTGTTCATGGTATAGGTTTTTTACAGGTTTGGTGCATGGTTGATGCACTTGTTCATGGTACAAGTTTTGTACAGGTTGGTGCATGGTTGATGTACTTGTTTATGGTACAGGTTGATTATAGGTTGAGGTACATGTTGATGCATGGTCCAGGTTTATTGGTACAGGTTTACAACGGTATATCTCACAGTGATAGTGTGACAGTGGTTCCATCATTCTACTTCTACTTTAGGGTGGTTGGATGGGGAAAGGATAGGTGGTTGTAGCCACCTTCCAGTTGTAGCTAGAGAACATAGGGGGTTGTAGCCTCCTTCTGGTTGTAGCCAGAGAATAGTGGTGTTGGAGCTTCCTTCAGGTTGTAGCCTGAGAAACAAGTCGGTTGGAGCTTCCTTCCAGTTGAAGCTAGTAAACAAAGGAAGTTGGTGCTTCCAATGAATGTAATTCTTCAAGACATATAAGAAAAAGCATAATGTGGTTTTCTCCCTCTTTGGGTTTCCACGTAAAACACTGGTGTACTCTGTATGTGTATGATTGTTCATTTGTTCATTGCTTATTTACTCTGCATTTATTGGATGAAAATGCTACATTGATATAATAATTGGATTATATGGTTAAAAAGTATTAAATTTCTCTATTACTGATTCACCCCGCTCTCAGTAATCCAACAATCGGTATCAGAGTTGGTTCCTTCAGGAAACAGTTTAACTACTGGAAGGAGATTATGGATTATTCTGAGAATGGAGTACCAATGTTTAATGGTTAGAATGGTTTTAATTATGATATGTGGAGCATAAGGACGACCGTATTTTTACAGGCATGGGGACATTATATTTGGCTATCATTTGTTACAAGATATGATAGTTCAAAAAGGGAAAAGACTGCAGCTGAGAAGGAATTGAGGAAGAATAAAAAAATAGCAATGGATTTCATCTGGGAAGGATTACCTAATCTGGTAAGAGAAAAGGTTGGTAAATGTTCATCAGCAAAAGAACTTTGGGATAAGTTACATGACATATATTCTTCACCCATCATAGATTCATAAAATGTCAAAGAAGATGCAGATACAAATCAAGAAGAATTATGTTCACTGTGTCAAGCAGATTCAGAAGATGAAGAGTACATAATCACCAGAGGTATGTTGTTTTGTTTTAATTATGAAAAACACAGACAACTTGAAATAGAATGCCATGAA
Source organism: Picea engelmannii (assembly GCA_009831015.1). Taxonomy (NCBI): domain Eukaryota; kingdom Viridiplantae; phylum Streptophyta; class Pinopsida; order Pinales; family Pinaceae; genus Picea; species Picea engelmannii. The sequence continues at coordinate 350,544 of ML776990.1, forward strand.
TGAAATGAGATATAAAAACTAATTGAAAAGGAAGACAATTATGAAGAAGAATTGATTAGTGCTTTAGATGAATTAAGAGAAGAAAACAATTCACTCAAGAAAGAATTGATGAAACAAAAGGAAAGTGTTCACATTTTTCAAGAATCCCAACAGGTCATTGAGAAATTAAGAACTCAACTAAAAGAAGCTAGAAAGATCGAAGAAAATCTTGAATATCAAAAGCAGTGTTTGGAAACCAACATAGCAACACGGAAGGAAGAAGCAGAAATGAGAGAGAATATATTGAAACATCATCTTAAGGAAAGAACTAACGATCTAAACCATCTTGAGGTATAGTTTGGCCAAGAAGAGAAAGGACTTGAAGAATAAATAGTCACATTAAAAATTTAGCATGAAGAAGTGAAAAGAATAGAAGAAGTCATGAAGTCTCAGATAATGAAGAAAGAAGAAGAGGTTGAGAAGTTGAAGAAGAAGTTGTCACATTGAGAAGTAAAATCATCAATCTCAACAAGAACATTGAAGAGACATAAACATCCACATCAGTTATAGAGAATGAAGAGCACTCTAGGTTGCTAGAAAAGAAGAATGAAGAAAATAGAAAGAGTTATGTAGAAGTACTCAAAGGAAGGAATCATGGTCAACCATAATCTAAGAAAACTATTGAAGATACATATTCAAGAAGACCATCCATGCTCAAGCCACAAAGAAGATTCAATCATGATCATGATCAGTCAAGGAAAAAATTCAGAAGGAATACGCCACAAAGAAGATCATTCACTCCCAGCTATGCAAATTTATTTTATGGTCATTGTTTTTATCGTACTAACTTTGGACATAAGGTTTCAGATTGCAGGGATTATAAAAGAAATGTTCAAGCAAGAAGTTTCTATGTGGTCTCATGTAACATTGAGTGTTACAAATTTCATAACTATGGACACATAGCCAATGATATTAGAAGCATGATCATTAATTACATGAAAGAGAATAATGATATCAGATATAAGAAAGTATGGATAAGAAAACAGGAAGAACATGTAAACAAATACCAGGTACCAAAGATCAAAATATTGTCAATTAAACAAGATGAAGAAAATTCTACAGAGAAAAAGAAAGATGTCAGATACAGAAAGGTTTGGAAAATAACTAAAAGAAAGGAAGTACAGGTAAATAAGGAACATGTTCAAGAGACTTTACTTTCAAGCATTGTAGTGAAAGATGAATCCACAAACAAAAAGAAATAAGTCAGATATTAGAGAGATAATGAATCTACCAATGAATATGATGATGAATCTACCAATGAAGATGATGATGAATACACATCATAGCAGTAATTGTTCTGAGCCATCCGGCTTAGAGACTCCCAAGTAATATAAATATTAGATAGGGGGAGACTATGCGATAGTTGTGACAGACCAAAGAACCATCCTTCGAGTAGCTTGCAGAGTTTGAGAAGATAGATTCAGAGCAATCAATTAATAGAAGTATAGTTTGATAGATTAATCAAGACTTCATGATAGTATAGTGATAAATGGGTCAACATTATGGACAGTTGTGCAAGTAGAGTCTTGGACATTATGGACAGAGATGGATTCGTAAGAACACTTAACAGGTTTGGACAGATATATGATAGTGGACGAAAGCATGGATTCATAGATTGGTTCATAGAGTGGTTCAAAGACAAAGGACCATTATCACAATGGATGATAATTACACAGGAAATGGATCGAACAATGCTAATGGATTCCAAATTGACAGATATTATTTGGACACATGCAGTGCATACATCAGTTCACATTCAAAACAGAGTAATGCTCATAAACAACAATGACAAAATTCCCTACGAACTATGGAAAGGAAGCGTAGACAACAACCTCTACATCAAGGTAACTCAAGGTAATATTTTATTAATTGAAATTTATGTTGATGATATTGTTTTGGAAGTAATAATGACAGGTTAAGCCATAAATTTGCAAAAGATATGCAGAATGAATTTGAAATTTCATTACTTGGAGAACTATCCTTCTTTTTGTGTCTTCAGACATGTCAAAGAAACCAAGGAATTTTTATTTATCAAACTAAGTATATCAGATAAATGCTAAAGAGGTTCAGAATGGAAGATTGCAAAATAGTTGCAAGTTGAGCAAATATGGTGATTCAAAGTCTACAGATAAGAGGCAATACATGTCAATGATTGGTAGCTTACTATATGTGGCAACATCTAGACCAGATGTAATGCAGACAGTTGGACAACTGGCACGATTTCAAGCAGCACCAAAGGAATCACATGTATTAGCAGTGAAGAGGATTTTCAGATATCTCAAAGGAACAAAAGAGTTTGGATTATGGTATCCAAAAAGAAAGGATCTATCACTTATTGCCTACACATATGTATATTAGGCAGGTTGCATTGATAAATGATGAAGCACTAGTGGAGCATCGTTCTACTTGGGTGAGTTTTTAGTATCTTGGCTAAGAAAGAAACAATTATCAATATCCTTATCTACAGTTGAGGCATATTATATTGCAGGAGTAGCATGTTGTACACATGTTCTATGGATGAAATAAACTTTGACAGATATACAGGTTGAGTATGATGAGTCCATTCCAATCTATTGTGATAATACAAGCGCCATCAGTATCTCAAAAAACTTGGTGATGCACTCCAAGACGAAGCACATTCCAATCAAGTATCACTTTCTACGGGAACATGTTTCCGATAAGAACATCAAAGTTCAATATGTGGAAAAAAAAGAACAAGTAGCATACATCTTTACAAAACCGCTTCCATGGGAAGCCCTTGAGTATCTTCGCCAGAGACTAGGAGTAATTTATACTCTAAAATGAATGCTTTTGAATGCTTATCTTATATGTCTTAGATGTACATGAGGAAGAACCATAAATAGGACAAAGGGGGGGGGATTTATCATATGCAAAGGTGAATGCTTGGAGAGAGAGCATAGAGGCATGTTTCCAAGGGGAGCGATTGTCACAAGGGAAGAATGAGCGATATGAATTCAAAGTGATACCCTTTGTCAAAGGGGGAGATATTATTCATATGAAGGGAAAGAGAATAATCAGAGGATTATAAACACAAAGAAAAATCAAAGGCACATAGATAGGGGGAGTAGCCCCAAGGAGAGTTCAGTCAGGGGGATCAACCCCAAAGGGAGATACCCTTTTCCATTGATGTCAAAGGAGGAGAGATAGAAAAATTGACAAAGAGTATAAGCATGAATGTTATCATGACTATGTGTTGCCATCAATGTTGGTGTTGCCATCAATGCAAAAGGGGGAGATTTTCAGACAGTTGGATTACGTTGATGTATAGTTGGTATGGATTGTTGGTTGTCATTGATGTCAACTATTGGAGAATGATATTGTAGATTGATGTCAATCCTCAGTGATTGATTTCAACCCTTGGATAAATTCCAGTAGCACAAAGGTTTTGGAAATGGACCCAAGGTTGTTTCATGTATAATGGTATGAGTTTTAATATATTTGAACGTAATACTATTCTATATGGATAGTACATGTCATTCCATTTCTGGTGGTATATGTAACATCACATAACTCTTCATAGTTAGAGAGTTATGTCCATGATAAGTTGGAGAACCCAGGTTTGGGTAATGGACCCAAGTTTGTTTGATGGATAATGGTATGATTTTTGATATATGTAAAGGCAAGACTATTCTAGATGGATAGTACATGTCATGCCATTTATAGCGGTATGTGGAATGTCACATAACTCCTCATCATTTGAGAGTTATGTCCTTACGAAGTTGGAGGACCCTCATATGTTGGCTTGAAGCCCCAAATGGTCAAAGAAGTCAAAGAGCTTGCAAAGAAGAAATTATTATTTAAATGATAAAGTAAAGTGACAAAGTCAAGAAGGATTATTTAAATAATAAAGTGAAGTTACAAAATCAGAGAAGATTATTTAAATGATAAAGTGATGTGACAAAGTCAAGGAGGAATATTTAAATGATAAAGTAATGGAGAACTTTCTAATTATAGAAAGTGGTTAACCCTAAAAATGAGGAAAATAGGTTAAGTGACCTATAAATGGGTTAAGTGACCTAGAAATAGGTTAAGTGACCTATAAATGGGTTAAATGACCTAGAAATAGGTTAAGTGACCTAGAAATGGGTTAAATGGGTTAAGTGACCTAGAAATAGGTTAAGTGACCTAGAAATGGGTTAAGTGACCTAGAAATGGGCAAAGTGACCTAGAAGATGCTTCTAAGGAAGCTACTTTGAGAGTATAAATAAGAGGCAATACTCTCTCATTTCATATCACACTAGAGCATATTGAATATATATAGGTGACTAAGGTAACCAAAGTATATCTAAGCTGAATTTCAGAGGGAAGGTGAAGAAAATAAGGCCGAAATTCAAGGGAGGATAAATTATTTTGATGATGCTTTCTAAGGTATGTTATTTACAGGTCATCTCACCATTTTTGCAATAAATTTTTGTCTAGAATGCTTCAGACCATGAATTTGATAGGACATTGAGGGAACACATCCAAGTATCGATGGTAAACAATTCAGCTTGTGGGTTGTTGTATGTTTAGAGTTACACTCTGTGGAAAATAGGGTTTGTGGCTAGTCCTGAAACTAGTCTAAAAACAATATCTTGGGTAAAAACGTCATAACTTCTTCATAACAGATCCAAATTTAGTAATACAAAATTTCTTGGTTAGAGTATAGTCTGTAGTATTCTTTGTAACATTTTCATTAAACAAACATTCCGTTCGGGGCACGCTCTACAAGGTTGCTCTATAGAATAATCCAAAATTTAGCAAGGTATGCCATTTTTGTTATAACTCCTTTTCTAAGAGGTTCCAAGTATTGACACCTAGAGGAATTGCATAAAACAAGATGAAGAACATTGTGTACTATTTTCATTTCTTTATTCATTACAGGTACATAGTTATGATTATTTCAAGTTAGGGTTGTTGACTAATCCCAAACTAGTCATGTGAGACTAAATAAAAGTTTGATGAAAATGCTAGTCTCTTGTTGTGAAAGTTAAGGAAGATTTGCAGGTATGTGATCATATACACTAGGTCTATTACATATTTACAAATCATATTTGGATTATGAAATTGATGAGGGATTTTGTTTAAGGTACATGTTGGGTACATGGCCGAGACAAGTAGTTGATGAGTTGGAACATACATGAGGTGTATAGTTGATGATGTTGGTACATCTTGATGAATCATAGTTTATGAGTAGTTGATACATGATTGGTGCATACTTGGTACATGGTTGGAGGCACTTTTTAGTAGTATTGTTGACACATGGTTTATGGATGATGTAGCATACTTGTATTGGTATATTATTAAAAGCACATATTGATCTTGGTGATGATTATGAGTTGTTTTGTTATGGTTGTTTATGCACATCTTTGATAGTTGTCTTGGTGAATGATATTGGTGAGTAGATCTGATTTGGTTGATAAGATTGATGAGATAGGTTGTTGTGACAGGTTGTTTGGAAAGGTTGTTGTGACAGGTTATTTGTACAGGTTTGGTGCATGGTTTATGCACTTGTTCATGGTACAAGTTTTGTACAGGTCTGGTGCATGGTTGATGCACTTGTTCATGGTACATGTTTTGTACAGGTTGGTGCATGGTTGATGCACTTGTTTATGGTACAAGTTGATTACAGTTTGAGGTACAGGTTGATGCATGGTTCAGGTTTATTGTTACAGGTTTACAGTGGTATATCTCATAGTGATAGTGTAATAGTGGTTCCATCATTCTACTTCTACTTCAGGGCAGTTGGACGGGGAAAGGATAGGTGGTTGTATACACCTTCCGGTTGTATTTGGAGAATATAGGGGGTGTAGCCTCCTTCTGGTTGTAGCCAAAGAATAGGGGAGTTGGAGCTTCCTTCAGTTTTTATCCTGAGAAACAAAGGGGTTGGAGCTTCCTTCTAGTTGCAGCTGGAAAACAAAGGAAGTTGGTGCTTCCAATGAATGTAATTCTTCAATCCATATAAGAAAAACCATTCCGTGGTTTTCTCCCTCTTTGGGTTTCCACGTAAAACACTAGTGTACTGTGTATGTGTATGATTGTTCATTTGTTCATTTCTTATTTACTCTACAGTTATTGGATGATAATGCTACATTGATATAATACTCGGGTTATATGTTTAAAAAGGATTAAATTTCTCTATTATTGATTCACCCCCCCTCTCAGTAATCCAACATAAATGTTTTGAAACTGTTTCTATATGCACTAAAATTTGACATGGATAGGATATTTGCATGCCTTAAGGATATGGGAGGGTTTTAGGACTCAAATGTGACTCACACACCCACTTGTTTCCATCAGAAATTCATCATGTAAACCATAAACCCTATTTTTCTTTTAAAGTACACAAATCGGTTGATTACATAAGTTTTAAGTTTGCATCAACCTTTTTTCATTTTTCTTTCAATTTCTACATTGTATATACAATGTATGTGTGTCATAGTTGTGATGAAAAATCCCTCTTTTCATTCATTGTTTAATCAACACCATAAAAATATGCATGTCGAGATGGTGTTGTATCAATGTCGCTAACTATTGCATGCGTCAATGACATCATTATGGTCTCATGGTAGTGTCAGATTTAAATATCCATGCATTGACAATATGGGAGGATTTCCAAACTCAAATATGACTCACACACCCACTCTATATATTTGATCCCAGCCTTGTTTCATTCAAAATTTCTTGTATTAATGTCACGATGCATGAAACTCCCAACAATATACCCATCATAATGGGCGTGCTCGTTATTTTCATCACCTATGTTGTACAAAACTAGCATCATGCCAATTTGGCCCATATGTTTGGTGGCAAGAAGAAGGCGCTAGAGGGAATTTCGTATTTAAATAATTATTTTGTACTAATAGTCTTTCATTTATGGAGCAAATAAGTACTTAGATGAGAGAAAAAAACAAAGACAAGAAATAACTGATGAAACTTGTGCAATTTATAGCAATTAGTACTTGTTTATCAATGTTATTGCATGTTCTTGTAGTACTAGGCCTACCTAGTCATATAAAAAATAAAATAAAGAGGGTGCTTAGATAGAAATGAGAACATGTGAATATTACAATATTTCCAACACCCCCCAAATTCTAGCATGGTGACATGAAGGTTGATAAACTACAAGGGTGGGCATACCCACCTCAATAGAGATACAATGATAGTGGATAATATAAAGGAGAGTGGGCATGAGATGACCCAAATTAAATATAAACATAGATGGGTATATGAAGACCCAACCTACATCATCATAGCATTGCTCAATCCTAGAGGAAATGCCATCATTGAACTGCTAATTATCATTAGGAGACACATGATACGAATATTGCTATCTGATAAGGAAGTGTTGAAAAGAGGTGTAAGTACACGAGAAAATTGAATGGGCACCCCCAACTCAATGTAAAATCAATGATAGTTGGAAGAAATCATAGTGTCATTGTGATGGTCCAACTCAATACAAAAGTGGACCTAACAACTTGAAATAATCTTTCCACCAAACTACTCATCCACGGGAGAAAATTGTCGTTGAATTGCTCATCCAATGGAGGAGGAAAAGAAGACATATCCTTTTGATATTGTTGACCCACTATAAGAGTAGTACTATGACATATCAAATATATCAATATATCAAAGCTTGGATGTGATATCGATAATATCAACTATTATACAATTAAATCCCTAGGTCAACCAAATATATAATGCTTTAATAACAATCAATCGATTTGAAGACTACCTCAAAGTTAACTTGAATTATTTATAGATCTTATATCAATTAATTGTGACTTGGGATGACATTGGTCACCCTAGGTGCGCATTCCCTTAAACTATGAGAAAAATGGTGAGAACTAAAACACTCCCTCAAAGATAACTTGATTTTTTTTCATTGCTATACCAATGAATTGTAACTTGGTATGGCATTAGTGACCCTAGGTGTGTAGTCCATTCAACTATGAGAAAAATGGATAGAACTAAAACTTATGTTTCACTATGCATACAACCATTTTAGTGAACATGAAGAGTTGCAATGGGTGGTGGGATTTTGTAAATAGGATCTCGAGTAATTTCACTGGATGAGACTATTGGAAGCATATTGAAGGGATTACAAAGTTATGCCACTTAAATGCATTGAGCATAGTGCATTGTAGAAACTCAAACAAAGAAAGACACATAGAGACAACAAATAAAAAATAGATAATATAGATCAACATAGTGATTTTGGATTAAATATACATCTATTTTTGGTACAAATTAATGAGATACAAGAATTGCAAGGATCAAATCAATGCAAGGAATCACTATAAACCTTGATGGTGAATATAGTTGTAATAGAGTTCAATTCTACGACTAGATCGATGCAAATTTATGTAAGTATAGTGCATGGTGTGTTTGGTGATTAATTTATAAAATATTGATATATTTATACAAGTGATTTGATAGAATCTACCATCAACTTGATCATCACAAAGTTGGAAAGAAGAATATCAAACTCTTGGTTTTTTTGGAAATCATTTTTCTATGTAAGTGGCATTAGAGTGGACCTCATAAAATTGG
>ML776990.1:361206-385429 GCA_009831015.1 Picea engelmannii
TCCACAATGATTCTATCCAAAGCCTTATCCATGTGAGGCAAACACAACCACTCCAAAAGAGTTTGTCTAGAACATACAAGCTTCAACAGGGGGAAATTTATTCTAGATTATATCATCATGATATTTGAAGTGACACATTGGGATAAATGCTTAATATATGACACATTGTTCATCAAAATAGAATTTGAGGCATCCTATGATAGGGTCAACTAGCCCTTCATTTTGGAAATGAGCAAGTATTTAGGATTTGGACCCCTTTTCCTTGGCATTCAAGTAGCATTCATATCCATCAACATATGAAAATACAAAGAAGTGGGGACATTTTAATCTATTTTTCAACATCACTTGTTTATTCTTGCTTTATGTAATGTGAGTTGAGAATTTGAGCTACCGAATATCTCATAGGGTGGTTCAAGCTTTAATCAATTTAATTCTTGCCCCTAAACAAGAAGTTAGGAGTTCAACATCCTCATGCTCAAATCACTTCTCAAGAAAATGATGAATTAGATGGAGGATGGATTCAATTTATTCACAAGAATTCCATTAGATTCATTGTAGCCTAAACAACTCAACCCAATAAATCGATAAGTTATGCTACTCTAACTTTTAACAACCCACAACCTAAAATGTTGAGAAGGAGATGGTGTGGCACTACTAAAAACATCCCTTGGATATTGTAATATGAGAGAAAATTTCCACCCCGTGTAGCATATAGATTTTTCACTTTAGAATTTACATTTTCCTACTCACTAAGGAGGTCAAAAGGTGGCTATATATTAACATAATATAATTAATTAATAGTGACGTCTAGTACTTAGGAAGGGTCTTTAATATAATATCTCTCTCTCTCTCTCTCTCTCTCTCTCTCTCTCTCTCTCTCTCTCTCTATATATATATATATATATATATATATATATATATATATATTTATATTATATATATTTATAAAACAATACAATAATAAAACAATAAAACAAAAAAATAAACTAAAAATAAAAAATAAAACAAAAGAACTAAAACCAAATTTCAATATTGAACTCACGCCCATTCATGAGATGTAGCAAAGATGAAGCCAACAATGAGAAGACAGAACATAGGATACCATGACACGTTGTGACTCGTGATCTAGAGGGCACAACAGAGAAGGAAGGAGACAAATAATTAGGAAGGGCATTGGGTAAGAGAGATCACTAGAACGGTTAGAAAGGAGAGAGAGCTCACGGAGGGCACTGACTGGGAGAGAGAGCTAGAGGGCAGGGTTAGGAAGGAGCCACAGCTCGCAGAGGGCACCATGAGAGAGATATTGAGGGAACCGTAGGGCGAAGAGAATGGTGAGTTGTTGAATTTACTTCTCTCTATTCTCATTTTTGATAGCATTTCCATGTATTCTTATGGCTACCAAGAAGAAACCCTACTCTTGCTTCATACTATTCTCCTTAATTTTATGTGAATAACTACCTAACTATGAGAAAAATGGCACTCCATCTCCTGGTTTGTCTCATCGTTGCATAGCCCTTGCTTCCTGCATAGAATGTGGCATATTCCTATCTTCCTATGTAGAGTGTGAAGGATAGAGTCATTACCTTTTCTCTGTCACACCCTTATCTTCACATGCAAACACCCCCACATGCACTTTTCTTCTAATGTCATATGTAGTACATGTTTTTCGGTATGGGGAGTGTAGAGCTACACTCCAATCTTACTCCTAGTCTTTCATTTGCATATTTAAAATATTTGAGTCCCATAAAATATCCAACACCAGTAGGGCCTTCTCCAAGTGTTCTTGAACTTAATATCCATAATATGCTGGGCCCTTCATTTTTAATTTTGAGGAAGACACACTGTGACAGTGGGTAAATACAAAGTGGTGCAGATTTAACAAACAAAACAAATGGGAGTCTCACCATGCAGAGAAAAGACCATCAGTAACATTAAGGAGCATGAACATCAAAAGAAGATCAAAACCAAAATAACAAGTATGATTCTAGGTGATCAAAGGATGGATTTGTGAAAGAACAAACGAACTTGATAAGGGAAGAAGTAGAAAACAATGAGCTTATCAAGACAAGACTAGAAGTAGACTAACGACCTTTCACATTTCAAATGTACTTTTATGTCCTCAAGTACAACACTATATAATGTAAAGGCTTAAGATTGAGAGAGTGTTGGTTTTTTCACTTATGTTGATATGGTTAATAATTTTTTCTTATTTTTCATCGTTGAGTATTTCTCTTCCTGTGGGCTTGCAACTATTGTAAGTGTTTTTGGGTAATGCTATTTATATCCTCCAATAGTGCATTTTGTATGGATTTGATCCTAACTTGATAATAGATAATGTGTTGGTTCATATTAAATATTAATTAAATGAGGCTCCTTATGTATGGTGTTGAATGGATGCAATCTACTTGGATTTGTGTTGCACACTTAAGTAAGATGGTGGTTCTACTTGTCTTGGTCCTTTGATTACTAAATGAATTGATATTGGTTACAGTATGATGGAATAATTATTTCCTTATGTTTAAGGTGGAAGCATGGGTAATGGATCAGGTGCATCCCAATGAATCAAAGATGTTCCACCATCAACATCTTTATTCACACTATTATTTCTTCTATCAATATTCCACATGGTCCTTTCTTAAACAATTTGAATCCTTTGGTCAAAAACTAATGAAATTCTATCACAAATTCCAAATCATAGCCTTACATTATGCCTCTATTCTAGAAATCCACTACTTGGGTCACTTTGTGGTCATACCATTGAATATTTACCAAATTTTATACCATCCACGCAACTCTACACAATGAACACCAACATTGATGCTTCACCACATCGATGATGCATAAACAATGGTCTAGGAATAATAATAAGAAAATGGGTGTATAAGATTTAAATGGGATCTTAAATATTTCCCACTAATGGAAGTCGTGTCTCTTTTCTCCTTCATGACGAACATTTTGACCATACTTGTACTTATGGGTTCACACTCAGTATCTTGGTACGAATCATAATCATTAGTGTGTGAGCTCACATTTGTCACATATTTCAACCATAAGTAACATTTATTTCATAGAGGTACTATGGTGGTCTATATAATCATAAAATTTTACTATGTTAGAAATGATGGAATTTGATTCAGTGTTTTATAGGTGTACTAAGTGAACTATGACATTTGCATGGTATTTTTAAAATTTGGGTCATTTTTCTTCCATTTATCTGGATAATTAGCTCATACGTTTTTTCATTAACAGTGCAAACATAGTAATCAATCAAGAAATTATTTCTTTTCTTGAAACCTCTTGCTCTTTCCCATAGCTATTTTTCATCAAAGTTGAAATTCTTGCATTTCATTTTCCTCTTGCATGGTTTAAAGAGTCGAGTTGAAATGCCTTCAGTTTCACGACCACTCCTTTGAGTAACAACAAACTAAAATCAAGCGCTAATTAAAATTTATATAGAAACTTTAATTTCTAGGGATCTTCAAACCCATCTTATCTTAGTTGTAGAGCTTTGGAATATGATTGTCAGAATAAATTTCCAAAATTGCTAAACAAACATAGAGCTTTGAGTTAGGGATTGAAATTGAGTTGCTATATCACTGACTTTGGGAAGCCCTTATAACACAAGGGTCAATCACGAGGTCACATTGGGTCCAATAGAGTAATCAAACCTGCTTTGTTGGTCTTGGTGTAGTGGTTTCATGTATTACGTGGGTCACTTGGGAGCAACCCTTCTCTGTGAGGAATCTCTCAAAATGGTTTCGGGATTAGTTACCCTAACCTTGCATGTAAACCGGACTATCGACTATCCTCCCTCTACTTTGGTTTAGTAGGTGGTACCATAGAGGCCATAATCTTTTAGAATTCCTACATAAGGTGATAACACAGGGACGGTGGTGTTGTACCTGGGATCGATGTTGGATAGACTCACTCGAACTCCTTGGAGGGTTTCCCACTGCTCGGTGAGGTAGATTGCACCAGGTCGTAAGTTCCTTAAGCAAGATGTCAATGTAACTTTCCCAACCATAGGAACTCAACCCCTTCATGCATCGATCCTATGATGTTGGATTTCATTACCAAGTAGAGCTTCTTTGTGAGAAGGTTTGTTTGCATGCTTGACTCCTAGATTAATTAGCGTGTTATTTTTTTTCTCCTTAGTAGGCCTTAGGGTTGAGTCTGTTTCTAATGGCATCAGTTTTGGATGTTAGTATCCTATAATCTTCTAAAAGGTCAAAGTCTGGTCAAATGTATGTGTTATGTTTTTAGAGTCATGCCTTGGTCTTCATAAGACCAAGGCATTCCTTATTTTAGAATATGGGCCATCTAGTCAAACGAGTCTAAATTTTTGTAAAGGGTTAGGAGTGTCAGGTCATGATGGGTCATGATCATGATTATGTGAGTCATTAAATTCATGTGTGGTCACCATGTGAAGTGTACAAACCTTTTAAATTCATTGCATTCTTCATTTAAACAATTGGATTAGTGTGTACTTTCCAGCATGTCAACTCCAAAGTAGAAGAATAAGTCCAATAAAGGTGGAAATATTGTTAGATTCGAACTCCAAGGTTTTCATTTCATCAATTCTAATCCAGCAACTAGGGCATCTTTTGAGTAGGCCGGATGCATTCGGTTTTGCAAAAAACTCCAGAGTTATAATATGCAGGTGACCAAAGAATATTCCCTTAACTTCAATGGGGTCAACATAAAGATATGTGATCTTCAATTTCAGGTGACTTAAGATTCAATATCTACTGCAACTGAGATCCCAGCCCAAGGATAAAAGTGGTTCAAAGGTATTCCCCTTGATCCCATGTTTTACCATGGTTTCTTAAAACCTGAATACAAGAATCAGAATTTGAGTGCTATAGTTCCTAGGGATTTCATATTGGAGCATTATGGAAAGTTTTCAAGGGTTGTTTAGAGATATTTTACTTGTGAGGGTAGGTTCAACAGAGTGTATCAGTATCACATTAGGTTATTAATGCATTTTACTAGAAAAAATCCCTTAAATTTACCCTTTTATTTCTATATAAGTCTTGGCAAGATGTCAGACAGGGTGCAAACAAAAACAAATCAAATTGAGCCTAGTTTATTTCACTTTTCTATGATTAAGTTATTGGTGTTAGAGAAACTCTAGAAACATAATAAAGAATGATATTTTTTCTTAGTTTTAGCAGGGATAGAAACATATATTTTTTGTAACCCTTAGGAAAAAGAGGATAATCCCTCATCACTTGAAAAAAAAACCAAATTATCCCCTGAGAATTCTAGTAAAAGGAAGGAAAATAGATCAAGAGATCAAGACAGTGGAAAAGGAAAAGAGTCTGGATAACCTCTAGTAAGCAAGAAAACCAAAACGAAGGGTAGAAAATTAGAATTCACCCCTGAAGTTGTTGAGATATTGAAACCTGGAAAACCTCTCACAAGGTCTGCAACAAAGAGACTATCCATCATGGACAAACAACCTATTGAGCATACAAGTCAAGAATTTGAAAAGGATCAAATACCCTCAGATGAAAAGGATAATACAATCATGTAGTTGCAAGATCATCTTGAGAAATCCCATAATACTATAACACAGTTACAATTTGAAAATAAATAAATGAAGAAAAGGATTATTGAAGAGGATATTAGTACTCCTAAATCAAAGAAGGACACCACATTATCAGTGAAAAATATAGCACCATTAATTCCTAACAACTCAAGAGGAAAAAGGAAAATAAATTAGTTGAAAAGAGCCCTGAAGTAGTAGAGGTTGCCAAGCCCAGTGTTCCTCTAACCATATCTACAACTAAGCAATTGGATTTAATGAAAATTTTTGAAAGAGAACCCTCAACGGATGATGATCCTTCAACAATTTTAAAGATATATACCTCACCTCGAGAAGGTGAGATTACAATTAAAAGGCTAAAAATTCAGTTAAGGGAAGCACAAGATACTATCATCAAATTGAGGGAGAAATGAAGAGTACACATGAAGGATGCCTTTGAAATCATTAACTAGTGTCATGAGGCCATTGATAACAACAAAAGAATTCTAAAAAGGTATTTACCTTTGCACAAGTGGCGCAAGCACATTTACCAACAAAACTTGTCTTTAAAGAAAGAAAAAAGAGCTTGGAGGCAAAGACTAGAACAAATTGAGATTGATAATGAGGCTAAGAGAAAGTTAGACTTACTTGCAGAAGTAGCTGAAGTATAATATCATTGAGATGGTAATATTCGGTTTTGTCCTTTTTGATATTTTTCATCATAAGCAGGGGGATAAAACACAAACCCTACTTTTGAAGATATTATAAAAACTTGCAAGCTATAGTATGTTGAAAGTAGTTACATCATATACATAACTTGGAAAACCCAAAGTGCAGACTGTGAGAGTTAGCATTGAAGATAAGCAAGACACAGAACTTGCATAGTGTGGGCACACTACGCAAGTGTTGTAAGTGTAATTTTTTGTAGAAATGGGTTTCATCATTGATCCAGATGGATGTCGGTGGCCTCCCACCTATTCCATCTGACTCATTTTAGTAGTTTTCCAGTTTGAAAGTTTTTCCCTAGTTTCCGGGTCCCTGACTTGTGGGGTCATTTTGAGGCCCTAAATAGCCTTTTTTAGGGATCTCCACAGTCAAAATGTGTAGTCCTCGCATATACCTTTCCAACGGGATATCGTGTACCTAAAACAAAGATTGTATGCAAAAGTTACGACCCCGGGACATTGATGTACTAACTTACCCAAACGGGGCCCACATGGCTTTTGGCACTTCATCTCCTAGGGTTAGGTTTTTTGGATGTATAGGGTTTTTGACATTCCTGTTTATTGTAAAAATGCCTTCAAAGCCTCATTATAATCATATTCTTGTGAATGAGCACATCCGTCACATCTCTTCTCAGAGATAAGCCGCCACCATTCTAGCAAGCTTGTTTTCGCTGCATTTTATAGTTTCAGCTTATTTCCTTATTGAATAGAAACCAGTTTTACTGTATATCTGTTATTTTGTGCTAAGCATATTTTGATAATAATATGTATTCATTTCATTCTTCAAATATATTATGGATCAGTGTTATCAGAGTGGTCTTCTCCTTGTCTTCTTAATGGATGTCCCCAACGAATTCATGGTACAAAGAATTAGATCTAGAGCTTGTTTCTCTCAAGGAAAAAAGCTCTCGCACGCCCAAACGAACTCTCATGGTAGAAGAAAATAAAGATGAAGGGATAGGATATCCCTTCAAAATGTTTCTTGAGGAATCCCTCATGCAACCGAGGAATGAGATGATGGATAGTTTTGCGCAAATCCTTCGGCGACTACCAATAGGCGACTCATCTTCCTCAAACGGAGGCGTCGCCCCCTTCAAGATACAAATCAAATTTGATATTCCTATATTTGAAGTTCAGATAGAAGCAGATGCGGTAGACAAATGGTTGAATCCTCTAGAAGGGTATTTTTCTGTCCATAACTTCTCGAATAGAGAAAAGATTACTTTTTCACTCCGCAAAGTTGTCCCCCATGTCAAATATTGGTGGGAAACTTTTTGTGAGAAAAAGGAAATAAAGGAACCCTGATTATTTAAAGTCACAGTCACTAGGGATTCCTTCAGGGATATTATTAAGGAAAAATACTACCATGTTGGAAGTTATGATGACCTATACAAAAAATGGACCATGTTGCCGTAGGAAAGGGACCAAGCGGTGATTGAGTTCACAAATATCTTCCATACCTTGTGCACCAAGCTGGGTATCAAAGATTCTGAGTGACATCTAGTGCTCAAGTATCGTGACAGTCTGCATAGATACATCCAGGCCAAAATGGATTTTCTGGACATCTCATCCTTGGGAACATCCTATCGATATATCATCAAAATCGAGCAGAAGCTTAAAAAGAAGATGAAAAAATTTGGGACTGGGAACCCCTCACAGCAAAAGCCAGGAAAAGGCAGACCTAACCCACAAAACAAAGGACATAGCAAATAAGGACAACCTCAGGAAAACTAGTCCAGGTCATAAGAAAAGAAGGACACTAAAAAGACAAAGAAAGTTACTGCGAAGTGGTGCGACTACCATAAGATCCTCTGGCATAACACTATTGATTTCCACTCAAAGTAGCCACTGGTGGCTGAGGTGAAAGCCTCTGAATCGGATGAAGGTTCTGAATCTAAGTCAGAACCAGAAAGGGGGAGACAAATCATTGACATAGAACCCAGTGCTACCATTTCTACCACCAATCTCTATTCTGGTGAACTAGACAAGCCAGAGGAAGGAGAGCGCATTTTTCATTCACAGATGTGGGTGAAGGGTACCCCGCTGCACTTCATTGTTGATAGCGGTAGCCAAAATAACGTTATATCAGCAGAGGTTTTCAAGAGACTCTCCTTGCCGACAACATTTTGTACACATCCTTACACCATTGGATGGCTCTGCCAAGGAAGTGACATCCACATCAGCCAACAATGTCGCCTATCATACGACATCAAGCCCTTCAAAGATGAGGTATTGTGTGATGTTTCCCCTCTCAAAGTTTGTAATGTTATTTTGGGCCAACCATATTTACGGAAACGTCATGTTGTGTATGAGTCTAGGCCTCGCATTATTACTTTGAACAAGAAATTGTACACGATAACTGAGGCAGTCCCACCCAGTGTTATTTCCTTGATCTCTACCAAGAAATGAAGAAAGGTCATCTCTCCGATAAGGAAGTTTGTCTTCTTCATGATTCGATCTCAGAATCAATGAAAGATCACAGCCACATCTAGGGTCTCTGAAACCGACCTCTCCACACAGTAGAAGTAAGTGGATAAGGTCGTGGAAGAATACTTAGATATCTTCTCCTCACCTACTGGGATACCTTTGCACTTTCAGGTCAAGGACCCCATCGATCTGACCCCTGACACACTGCTTCCCAATGAGCCAGTCTACTGTTGTTCTTTGTTAGAGATTGAGGATATCAATCGACAGATCCAAGAACTACTCCACAAGGGGCACATCTATCCCAACTCATCACTTTGTGGGAGCCCAATTGTGTTGGTACATAAGAAAGATGGAACCTAACGACTCTACATTGATTACCGGGCCCTGAATAAAATCACAATCAGAAACCAGTACCCAATTCCCCAAATCAATGACCTCCTTAATCATATCATGGGGGAAAAATACTTCATTAAGATTGATCTAAAGTCTGTCTACCACCAGGTCCTGATAGAACAGACAGATGTATGGCAGACCGCCTTCAAGTCGAAGGAAGGTCTTTTTGAATGGTTGGTAATTCCCTTTGGTTTGAAAAATTCTCCAGCCACTTTCACGAGGATGATGGAAAATATCCTATGACCATTCACCAATACTTTTGTAGTGGTTTATCTGGATGACATCCTCATTTACAACAAGACATGGGGCAGAACACTTGCAGCATATTCAGCAGGTTCTGCACACCCTGCGATAGCACCAACTCTACGCCAACTTAGAAAAATGCTCCTTCGACATGGACAGGGTACATTACCTGGGCTATATCGTTGATCAACATGGAATACATGTATATCTATCCAAAATCCAAGTCATTCTTGACTGCCTAGCCCCAACCACACTCACTGAGCTTCGAAGCCTCTTGGGCCTTGCCAATTTCTACCACAGGTTTGTGTTGGGATTCTCCAATATTGCATGGGCCCTTAGCCAAGTAACCAGGGGTGGTGGTAAAGTGAAATTTTTCTGGGGACGGTCCTAACAAAAAGCGTTCGATTATTTGAAGCAACGCTTGTGCTCAGCCCCAGTACTTTCACTACCAGACCTGCAACGACCCTTTGAGATCGAGACAGTTGCTTCAAACTATGTTTTGGGTGTTGTTATCACTAATCAAGGCCACCCTGTGGCCTATCATAGTGAGACACTATCATATGTTGTCCATAAGTACCCTACTTACAAAAAAGAAACGTACTCCATTATGCAAGCCTGCAACCAGTGGAGACATTACATTCCATGTACTTGTAGCAATTCCACCTCAACATCAAGTATAAAATGGGAATCACCAATCGCGTCATTGATTTCCTCAATAGATCACCAGTCACAATACTCACCATGGTGCTAGACTCTTGCAGCCATGAGACCTCTGGATGGCCCCAACTCTATGAGACAAGCCTAGTAAATGTTGGGCGCAAACGCAATTGTCGCTAATTTCCATCTTCCGAATGGGTTGTTGTGTTGTCTGGGCCATATATGTGTTCCATCAAGCGAGCAAGCAAAGCTGATCTAGGAATCCCACTACAGTCGGGTGGAAGAACACTTCGGCATCAAAAAGATAGTGGCAATGCTGCAGAAAAATTTATACTGGATGAAACTTTGACATGAGGTTATCAAGTAGATCAGGTCATGCACTGCCTGCACAATTTCCAAACCAACCACTAAGAAACAGGGCATGTACACCCCTATGCCTACTCCTGATAGGCCATGGGAATCCATCTCAATGGACTACATGTCGAGCCTCCCGTCCACCAAGTGAGGCAATGATTTTGTTTTTGTGGTTGTGGATCATGTTTGCACCTTGTAAATCTACCCGACTGTCAAAAGAGACGACAGGGGTAACTGTTTCAACCATCTTTAGAGCTGAGGCACTAGCCTTCTCAACTTAGAGAGGGGTCTCTCATGTCACTTGATACATCTATGGAAATCGGTGGCTAGAATTTGTTTGTTTTGGGATTTTAATAAAGTTGTTGAAGAGCTGAAGATGACCTTTGGGCTATGGGGTCAAGAATGTAGGATGCATTTCCAAATCGTGAAAACAATCAAGAGGAAAAGGATAAATGAGGAAGTGACTTTTGAGTTATTCTTGAAATAAAAATATGTGTAGGAAGATAAAGAAGACAAATAACTGCATCAGAGCATTGCTGAAATGAATTCTGAATAAGTTAAGAAGACAATCACACAGTTTAAATTGCTTAGACAAAGATCTTCACAGGATGAATTCTGGGCCTTTAAAATATCCAATTTAAACAGAAGAAAATTTAAATGAAATGACAGGCTACAGGAAATACATACGATGAAAGGAAACAAAGCTGATATCACCACCAATTAGAATCTTTTCATAAAAAGTCCCAAAATTTGCCTCTACACCCATGTATTCATTCTAGCCCCAGAGATTTATAAAGTTTTCCTGCACAGAGGGGAGGCTCCTCTTTTCTCCATCATTCTATATTCGTGAGGCCAAGCATATATAGAGGAATTTCACATGGAATTTAAAACGTTCCGACTTCCTCATAATTCTAAAAATAGATACAAGTTACAAAAAGGAAGAACAATTGTATTATTTAAAGGGACTGTTAGTAATTTGTCTGTCATATCAGGACTTCCTTCTCTTAAGCCGACATTTGTCCAAAAATATCTGAAATACACCAAAATTTTACCTGAGGATTCACCTTAGCTTGACAATTTCCTCCTCCAGGGTACTCCACCAATCAAAATTTTCCCCAACGCTCTCTATCATCTCAGTTTTGGCCTCTGATTTTCTCCTTTTGATCCTCTTCTTCTTTGCGGCTGGGTGGCAGGTGTTGTCTACGTGTTCATTTATGACAAGATCCCTTATAACGGGGTTTAATATTACTCCCGACTCTGTCTTAGTTTCAGGTTCGGTATGAAATTTAGTCGCCTGCATTTGCAAGGACCATCTTTCATTCTTACTTATTGACCTGCCTAGTACCTTAGCTGAGAACCCAATTGCACTAGATACCATTTGACGGATATTATCCATGCTTTCCAGACTTCCCAGAGACCTTGATTTGGCCACCCTTTGAGTTTACAGAATTCAGGAGCACAAGCCGAGCTTGTTTTTCTTACACATAAGATGACAATTTCCCAGAATAGGATAAAATGATTCATATCTGAGATTTGATGTTCTGTTTACTTTTCTCACAAATTATTGTCACAGTACCTTGGTGTGCCATGCTTCATCAATCCACTTCGAATTATGAGCCTTGAGTTAGTTATGCGACGACGTCCTTTTAATACATCATCAGGGAAAGTACCTGGACCAGTGATGTGAGGTGATCTGACCAACCGCCATCCTCCCCGCGAGCTATTGACATGACGTTTTGAACCACATGACATCGGGGCCATAGGAAAAGTGGTTTCAGGTAATCCGTCGTCTCCCTCAATGCGTCTGTAATAGCACCACACGTTCCCCGTCAAAACCATAGTAGTTTTCCCCAATCTGCCTTCGCGATGTTAAGTTTCATGCTATTTGTTTGTCTGATGTAGGATTCGACCGTAGATATGAGATTATTCAAGATCGATGGCCCACCGAGCTACTCCCTTCCAACTTCCACTACATTCATTCATATGCCATGAAATACAGCCGAGTGCCCTGAACGTATCGCACCTCTAGTGTGGTATAACGTTTCACTAAACTTCAGAAGTTTTTAGATCTCGATAAAAATTGTTAGGGTGATAACATTGGCTCCAACTGGGGATGATATCCTCCCAACGAGGTAGAAAATAACTCGTAGAACTGGTGCCTGATCCATGGGGTTGTTTCCCAAAATGTGTGTGTGTCCTTCTCCTACCAAGCTTTGTGCACCGCTTCCAACTGCATGGGGGACGTCCGAGTGCATTATTGAAAACTGACTGCATCTAGTGCTAGAAAACTCAAAATGGAAAAATTCTTGGCCGACAAGATTATTTTCACATCCCTACCTACCCTAAAGCTACTGGGATGACCACTCGATCAAGTGATGCTAAAGTGCCAATAAATCCAATCAAGCAATTGGTTTCTTGATTTTCCTTTCACATTTTTCTCAAATTGGTAGAAAAACGTAAAGGATGGCGGTTGAAAAACAAAATTGAATCCAAAATCTAAGATTATGAATGAAGCGAATTCATCCTTCATTCAAGACTATAATAGGATGGCCATCGGATCTTGAAAATCACGAAAAATCATTTCTCCCTGATGAGCAAAAACCGAAACGCAAGTATCTTTCATCGGTGTTAGTTGTTTTTTCTCTATTTCTTCTATTCTGAGAACATCTTCGAATGAAATGGCGACCATAGGTTTGTTTGCTTCTCCATGCATCTCAACAAAAACATTCATACATTCTTGAACATCTTCAAATACGACAACCATATTATGTGAATCAAGGCTATCCTCTTGTTCATCAAACAATTCGGATTTGGTTTCATTAAACTTCTAGAAATTTGTTTGAGGATTGTCATTTTGACTCTCAAATGAATTAATAGAAATAAGTTCCTGCTCATAATCTTCTTGTAAATGTGAAAATCTAACATCATGAGCTATCTCATAGTTTAGAGTTCTCATGGATGTATTTTCAAAACCATGATTTTCAAATGAATCAAATAAAATCATTGCCTCTTCATTATCTTTCTGTATTTCTAATTGAAAAGTGGCATACATTGTTTTGTTAATTTCCTGAAACTCTATGTCATTTGTTTGTTCATTGCTGAAAGTTTCCATAGATGCAATTTCAAAATCCTCATCCATGTCTAGGCCACTTAGAATTTGAACAACCATATCATTCATAGGGGAAGAAAGACAACCTTGAAACACTTTGTCTTGCTGAAAATCTTGCTTAACATCTTCATCAAGTTCAGGAGAAAGAAAATGACTTTTAACAACAATTTCTTGATCAACTTCATTTTCAGCCAAAGGAGGGAATACTATTTGTTGTTGGGATGAATATTCACAAAGGGCTTCCATGATTTCATCATTCATACACTCTTCATTTCCAAAAACATTTTTAAGGTACTTAATGAAATGTTCCAAAATTCACAACAATCTTCAAACGCCAAGGATGAAGAATTAGCTTCTCCATAATGCTTAAAGAATGTTATATGGAAATCTTTAAGAGAGTATAAGTTGCCTGGATTTAAACATTCATACCATAATCTTTCTCTCCCCTCTAAAGTAGCCATAAACATTTTCATCAAACAATCTTCATGAAATTCAACCCCCAACTTACATATGTGCATGTGAAATCTAATCAAGTGCAAGGCACATCATTTCCTTTCCCATCTTCAAATTTAGGCAAATATTTTTGCCAATTTATGTGAGGAATTTAGCCAATATGTGCCTAAGTGTCTTCTTCTCTCAGACCTTAGAACTCAACCATGTCATTCTTCCCAGGGAAAATTTTTCAATTTCGTCCCTGGCAACGACGCCAAAATGTTATCACCTTGTAAATCTGCCCGGTTGTCAAAACAAACGACAGGGGTAATTGTTTCAACCAGCTTTAGAGATGAGGCACTAGCCTGTCCAACTCAAAGAGGGCTCTCTCATGTCACTTGATACATCTATGGAAATCAGTGGCTAGAATTTGTTTGTTTTGGGGTTTTAATAAAGTTGTTGAAGAGCTAAAGATGACCTTTGGGCTATGGGGTCAAGAATGTAGGATGCATTTCCAAATTGTGAAAACAATCAAGAGGAAAAGGCTAAATGAGGAAGTGGCTTTTGATTTATTCTTGAAATAAAAATATGTGTAGGAAGATAAAGAAGACAAATAAATGCATTAGAGCATTGCTGAAATGAATTCTGAATAAGTTAAGAAGACAATCACACAGTTTAAATTGCTTAGAACAAGAGCATCACAGGACGAATTCTGGGCCTTTAAACTCTCCAATTTAAACAAAAGAAAATTTTAATGAAATGACAGGCTACATGAAATACATATGATGAAAGGAAACAAAGTTGATATCACCACCAATTAGAATCTTTTCATAAGAAGTCCCAAAATCTGCCTCTACAGCCATGTATTCATTCCATCCCCAGAGATTTATAAAGTTTTCTTGCACAGAGGGCAGGCTCCTCTTTTCTCCATCATTCTATATTTGTGAGGCCAAGCATATATAGAGGAATTTCACATGGAATTTAAAACGTTTCGACTTCCTCATAATTCTAAAAACAGATACAAGTTACAAAAAGGAAGAACAATTGTATTATTTAAAGGGGCCGTTAGTAATTTGTCTTTCATATCAGAACTCCCTTCTCTTAAGCTGACATCTATCCAAAATTATCTGAAATACACTAAAATTTTACCTGAGGATTCACCTCATCTTGGCAATTTCCTCCTCCACGGTACTCCACCAATCAAAATTTTTCCCGACGCTCTCTATCATCTCGGTTTTGGCCTCTGTTTTCCTCCTTTTTCTCCTATTCTTCTTTGCAGCTGGGTGGCAGGTGTTGTCTGCGTGTTCATTTATGACAAGATCCCTTATAACGGGTTTTAATATTACTCCCAACTCTGTCTCATTTTTAGGTTCGGTATGAAATTTAGTCACCTGCATCTGCAAGAACCATCTTTCATTCTTACTTATTGACCTACCTGGTACCTTAACTGAGAACCCAATTGCGCCAGATGCCATTTGATGGACATTATCCATGCTTTTCGGACTTCACAGAGACCTTGATTTGGCCACCCTTTGAGTTTATAGAATTCATAAGCATAGGCCGAGCTTGTTTTTCTTATGCATAAGATGACAATTTCCCAGAATAGGATAAAATGATTCATATATGAGATTTGATGTTCTATGTACTTTGCTCACGAATTACTGTCACAGTACCTTGGTGTGCCACGCTTCATCAATCCACTTCGAATTATGATCCTCGAGTTAGTTATGCGGCGACGTCCTTTTGATACGTCATTCGGGAAAGTAACTGGACCGGTGATGTGAGGTGATCTGACCAACCACCATCCTCCCCGCGAGCTATTTACATGACATTTTGAACCACGTGACATCGGGGCCATAGGAAAAGTGGTTTTGGGCAATCCACCATCTCCCCCAATGTGTGTGTAAGAGTGCCACACGTTCCCCTTCAAAACCATAGTCGTTTTCCTGGGTCTGCCTTCGCAATGTTAAGTTCCATGCTATTTGTTTGTCCAATGTAGGCTTCGACCATTGATCTGAGATTCTTCAAGATCGACAGCCTGTCGAGATACTCCCTTCCCACTTTCTCTACATTCGTTCATACACCTCGGAATATATCCAAGCGCCCTGAACTTATCTCGCCTCTACTCTGGTATAGTGTCTCGCTAAACTTCAGAAATTTTTAGATCCCGATAAAAATTGTTAGGGTGATAACAGATCGATTTTCTAAGATGGCGATTATGGCTACCTGTAAGAAGAGCATCACAACAGAGGTCACTTCCAATATCTTCTTTGAACGAGTCTGGGTGCATTTTGGAATCCCAAAAAACATTGTCTCAGATCGGGACAATCGATTTCTCAACACATTCTGGTCAAGCCTCTGGTCACTAATGGACACTAAGCTCACCAAATCCACTACCTTCCATCCCCATATAGATGGCCAAACTGAGGTCATAAATCGAATGATCGTGCATATCCTACGCATGTATAATTACAAGCACCCTTTCACATGGGATGAGAGTCTCCTTATGTTCGTCATAGCTACAACTGAGCCTTTCATAACTCAACCGGCCACACCCCCTTTCAGGTGGGGTTGGGATTCCAACCATTGGGTCCCATAGATGTTGCACTACCCCTTGCACTCACCTCAACCGAATCATCTCCTGCTCCAACTAAAGTTTAAAAATCCACCTAGTTCATTGAGTGGATCTAGCACATCCGCCAATAGGTTCAGGATATCCTACATAAGTCTAATGGAAAGTACAAGTAGCACCATGATCAACACTGGGTGCCACATAAGTTTCAGGTGGGCGACAAAGTTTGGTTTCACTTGCAGAAAGAGTGCCTTACATGACACCATAGAAATATTCACACACTCCGTTATGGGACGTACACCATCACCAAGGCTATAGGTGATAATGATTTCGAGCTCAACATTCCTCCTTTCCTTGGCTTGCACCCAGTATTCAACATGGATATCCTTTGACCATATTTCCCACCATTATTGGACACCTCAGAGATAGTAGAACATCCGACACTAACAGATATCAAACTGGACTACATACAACAAGCATCCAGTAATCAGATTGTGGACAAAAAAATTAAGGGCACTCACTAGCAAAGCATCCATCTTTATCAAATTGTTAAAGTAGGGCAGCTCCTGCACCGAGGCAAGTGGCTCACCCGGGGCCAAATTCAACATAAATTTCCTCATCTGATGGGAACACTCAATGTAATGGAGACCATTTATTACTAAGGTTCTAGGATTTATCCATATGTATTTCTGTGGCCTCCCACCTATTCCAACTGGCTCATTTTGTGAGTTTTCTAGTTTGGCAATGTTTCCCCTAGTTTTTGGGTCCCTGACTTGCGTGGCTGTTTTGAGGCCCTAAACAACGTTTTTAGGGGATCAACACATTTATAATGACCTTTTATAGATAAAAAAAAAATGTGTATTCGTCGTATATACCTTTCTAACGAGTTATCGTGCGCCTAAAATGGAGATCGTATGCAAAAGTTATGACCCCAGGAAGTTGATGTACTAACTTACCCAAACGGGGCCCACGTGACTTTTGGCGCTTCATCTCCTAGGGTTAGGTTTTTTTCATTTATAGGGTTTTTGACATTCATGTTTATTGTAAAAATTCCTTAAGAGCCTCATTGTAATCATATTCTTATGAATGAGAGAAACCGTCACATCTCTTCTCAGAGATAAGTCACCACCATTCTAGCAATCTTGTTTCCGCTGCATTTTATAGTTTCAACTTATTTTCTTATTGAATAGAAACCAATTTTACCGTATATTTGTTATTCTGTGTTAAGCATGTTTTGATAATAATGTGTATTCATTTCATTCTGTGAATATATTCTAGATCAATCATAGCAGGCACAGATTGGATGAGATAAGAAAATTTGAAGGTGATATAAAAGTTACTTCAGCATATCAATATGTACAGGTTATATCAGCATGAAACTAAATCTCATTTTGTAACCTTATAGCCTCCAAGGTTTTGAGTTTTGATAGGAAAATTAGTGTTTTTAAGAATGGTGAATGTTTCCAAAGCTCCATATTGTATGCCTCTAAGTTCATATATCAGTGAATGGTCATTAGGTGCTATCTCCAAGTCAAACAAGTGAAGAAAATGGAAACAGGGCACTCACTGTGCAAGTTCATTGTGCAAGTTCTGAAGAAATCAGTTGTGCAATGAACTACATCCACACGCTGCGCAAATGTGACAAGGCAACCAGATCATCATCCAAATTGATTGGATGACACAGATTGGATGAGATAAGCAAGTTTGAAGATGATTTAAAAGTTACTTTAGCATAGGAATATCTACAAGTTATATCAACATCAAACTAAATCTCATTTTGTAACCTTACAACCTCCAAGGTTTTGAGTTTTGATGGGAAACTCAGTGTTTTGAAGAATGGAGAATGTTTCCAGAGATCCATATTGTATGCCTCTAATTTCATATATCAGTGAATGGTCGTTAGGTTCTATCTCCAGGTCAAACAAGTGAAGGAAATGGAAACAGTGCACTCGCTACGCAAGTTCGTTGTGCAAGTGCTGAAGAAATCAGTTGCGCAACGAACTGCATCAACAGATTGTGAAACTGTGATAGGGCAGCTATATCATCATCCAAATTGACCTCAAAGCATCTCCACCTGTACCAGATCACCCATAATGACTTCAGAGATCGATGGCATGAAGATAGAGAGTTAGATGTCTTATTTGTCAAAGTTGTTATGATGTTTTTAATGTAATAAGTTGACTTCTATATTTTAGCAGTTAGTTCCTTTTTTGAATGTAACTAAACAAAAACTATAGGACAGTGGTTGAGCTCAACCTCCTCAACTTGGGGAATATTTTTGGCCTTTATATTTTGTAATTTTGAATTTACTAAGGGTTGGAAAAGCATAAAAGAGACATCTTTTTGAGCATCTTTAGAATTTTCTGAAAATTTTAATGGAATGTCAGTCAGAAGTACAGAGCTAATCTTACTAGAGATTCTTGTGTTGATGATATGAAGTGTGTGCTTCTCTCTTGTGTATGTGTCTTCCTATTTTCTTTTTCATTTATCTGTAACCTGCATATACTTAATTGGAAAGTAATGGTTTTGGATTCATCTGATTTTGATGATCTAGATCAAGCAATTAAGTATTGTAATTTCCTCTAAAATACATAGTCATAATTCATCCTAGTTGATTCTCTGAATGTAGCTAGTTTTTTTCTCCTTCTTCCATTATATTACAAAAATATTTTCACTAAAATATTATCAGCTACATAGCCTATGCATGTTTGTTTCTAGCTCATAGGAATTTTACTTTCAACCTAACTTTTTCTAGATGCCCTGACTTTTTCTCATGGCTCACAGGGCTTGACTAGGCTCACAGAGGTTGTATGTTCCTCCTGAATTTTGTACTAGTCTGTCTATGCTCACAAATGTTGTATGTTTCCCTTGGATTTTGCATTAGACTTACATCTTGACCCATTACTTGCTCACAGTCACCCATTACTTGCACTTGGACTCTTCCACGCCTACTCAGGGGATTTTGAACCAATATTTTGTCACTCAAAATTAACATAAAACTAAGTGTTAAATAGAGTACCTTTGATAGAAAAAAAAACATAACTTCTTTAATCTCTTATCAAAGTTCCAATGTGGTTAAGTCAATTAGGAGAGGTGATGATTTCAGTGTATCATTTTAGAAATATCACTATATTCTTAAAATCCTAGCTAACTATATATCTGATTCGATTGACTGAAGGTACAACCAAACAGTTACCTATCATATATTTCTTCCTCGAGTGAGGGAAGCTCAAGAAAAATAGTCGAGGGAAATGCGACTGCATCTAGTAGATCATATGATACACAAACAAGCACCACTAGAGGTGAAAATGTCAGAAGAAAATTTCGTAGATACATGGATTTTTTCTTGCCGAAGGAGGATCATGCTCTTATGATGATGAGAGCATAGGAGACATAGAGGTGCCACTCAGGTATAAGAATTTATTGAAACAATGGGTACCTAAGGAACTTCCTCTGTTAGAGACTGAATTCTTTGTAAACAATAGGACACATCGCATTGCACCATTGTTGTCACACAGGGGCAGACCTAGGGTTCAACGCTTAAAAAATGCACCAACAAAACCCTAACTACTAGCTCTTTCGATAACACCTGCGAAGCAGATGAAGTCTCACCTGAGGTAGAGGCAGGGGGGGTTGCAGGAGTCAGGTATCTGAAACCTAGCCGCGGCACAGATATGTGATTACAACACTTAACAGAGCACTTAGCCAACCATATGCATTAAGTTATGATTCTTATTCACATCGCATATTAACCCTAATTACAGATCGACATAGTAACAACCAAGATTGAGCACATCTAATCATTTAGCACATAGCATCAGAACATATATATCATTTATTCACGTCATAAAGTACTAAGCATCCACAGATCTACCTATGTAGCATCAGAACAGTGCACTAAGAAAATAAATACACAAATAACATGAACAAAATAGCACAAAGCACATCGACAAAGGATAGACGTGGTTCACCTCAGTGTGGGGCTACGTCCACCAACTCTTCTTCTTCTTTATTAGTCTTCTTCAATATTCTTATAGGCACAGAGCCACAGAGACAAATCCTCAAAGGAAAGGAGATCTGTGTGCACCTCTCCATATCCTCCTTCTCTGAATCAGATCATGGCACAAATCCTTCACAGTTTGCGCACAAAGCACTTACAAAACACTTGCACTTAGCTCTGCAAGCCTTAACACACTTGTGCACAAAGCCAACTAGTCATGCACTAAGCCAATGACCTCTACAATCACATAGATCCCACTACTTATACATCGTGCGGCTACTTATTTATACATTACAAAAGGGGCCTAAGCATGGGTAAAACCATGGGCCAACATCTCATACCCATTACATAAACCCTAAAACCCAAAAATCCCACAAAATGGGTGTGATCCCATGATCTTCACTTCTCCTAGGTGCCCCGTCTTCGACCAGCCTGTCGAAGTCCCAAAAATGGTCAAACAAACCAAGGTTCTCCCAAAACTTGGTCGAGGGCCAACAACCATCCTCCTTGCATGGCCTGGGGATATTTTCCATGGATGGAATAATTGTAAAATACAATACAATAACTGAATTTATGGACTATTTCAGACTGTGTTACAATTATAACGATTGGATGGGGGTGCTCCGGTACATGCGAAGTATGAGAAGATATGCACTCGCTGCAAATTATATACAACTAATAAATAAGGATAAAAATAATGGATCCACTATCTATATTGATGTAAGGCCTAAATATTTTGGTAATATCGAAGGGTTTATAAACAACACCCAAACCGAGACAACAAACAAGCAATAAACAAGCAATAAAAAAGATAGCTCCCGGGGAAGAGTTATTAGCAGATTACCATTTGAATCGAATAGAAACATCGACTAATAGTGTGTGGGTACTTATGAAACACCTCTTTAAGCAACCTATACTTATTGCATTATATTTTTTGTATATTTAACGATGTCTGAAATATTTTATGGTCCTAATTTTATAATAATGTGGTAGGTTGATCGTGGAAAAGTGCTAGCTGCAGAACATGTAAACGATTAACAATTTTGATTTACACTTAATGCGAATTTTATTATTTATTTATATAATTTTATTTGTGTGGCAATCAATTTTTTGTTATCATTAACAAATTTTTAAATGTTTCTGGGTTCTAATTATATTATAATGTGGCGGGATGATCATGTAAAAGGGGCAGCCACAGAACATGTAAATAATTAACAAATTCGACTTTGATTCTACATGAATTTTATCATTTTTTTACATAATTTTATTTGTGTGACGATTAGTTATTTAATTTGTTTATATAATTGAGATAACATTGATTTTATTGAAATATGTAGTTTGCAAGCCATAATGATCATGATTCCCCTAATGAGGAGGAGTTGTATTCATCCCATGATCCAATGGTAATGATTAAAAAGAAGATCATTAAAGTGAACAAGGATCTTGCACACTTGCTAGAATGTGCGGATCAAAATCCAGACATCATAGAAAGGACCAATATGGTTATGACACAACTTAGGACATATCAAGTAATAACCATAATTTAAAGTGATTTTTTTATATTTTTTATGTATTGATAAGTTCAATTATGATAGTTTATTTTTTAACTTTTGCATTATATAATGAAAAAAAAAAACTTTCTTATATAGAGATATTTGGAGCATGTTCATCCCGGTTTCGGTAATAGTGGCGCTACTGAGACACCACAAAGTCGTGACACGGGTCATCATATAGATGCTAGATTGTTTACTTCTCCATCTTCCACACCTTTAGATGGAATCCATGACACACACCGCCAAACATCCACACATCAACCAAGCTCTGGTAGAGATGGTGACAAAGATGGGGTTGATGATGTGGTTGATATGGGTGCATCTCCTAGAGCTAGATGTGTGACCAACATAGGGACCCTTCCTTGCACATTTTTGGTCAATGATAATGGAATTCCATTAAAACAAATAAGACTCCTAGGTAGTTTTTCATATTTTAACTATTTCATGTTATCCATCTCAAACATAAATAATCGATATTATTATTTTAAAATTAATGATCATATATTTTTGTGTGTATGAAACAACCATTTTTATAGGCATATGGAGAGAAAGGATTTGTTGATTTTTGGGGAAACTATACGCACGAGGTGGAATTTCCAGAATTCCAACCTCAAAAATGAACTTTTGGATTATCTTGAAGGTCTCTTTGGGGTAGAGACCTTCAATAAAAAAGTGGTTTCCTTTGCAGCAGATGAATATTTAAAATATATGAGGGATTTGTATAGAAGAAACTTGGGATTCAACCCTAGGTATGACCGCCCTCCATCGATTCTAGAGATGGAGTGTAAGGAACTCATTGATGATGAAAAAGAAAAGAAATTAAGAAAAATAAGAGAACAAATAACTGGTACCCTGAGGTAAATTACAATATTTTGATTTCAATACCTTTAATTTTATTTAGATCTAAATAAAAGTATGGTATATAACATAATTGAAACTTTTGATGATAGGTTTCTTGCCACTTCAAAGGAAACCAAAGAAAGGATTGTCAAACATAGCCAGCACAGGCTAGGCCAGGGTGGCTACTCGAGGTTACAGTCATGAATCATAAGTTCCCAAACATCTTAACAATATTATTTGTATTTGCTTACAATGTTCAGGCAATTGCATCCACTAACATTAAAAATACATAATCTTATGCAATGCAGGGCAATGACTTTGGAACTGAAACCACGGAGGAAGATCTTCGAATTGGTTACAAGTACGACTATAAAGTTGTTGTTGATCATAGGAAAAGCATGGGGCAGACCCCAAGATCTAGGTTTTGAGATAAGGTAAATAAAAATCATCCCACATTAACATTTATTACTTAAAAAATGCATATATGTTTGATATAGTCCATAACTTTAATGTCTTACTTTATTTTAATCAGGGGATAAAGACTATCAACAAAAACATTAGTATTGGACAACAATGCGTTGATAGTGCAACGCATCTAGAAGTTCATGGTGCTCCCGAGAAACCCCATTCTAGTGGGATGTAACCCGACGATGTTCCTGTGGCTAAGGCCCACGACAGTAAAATGGATTTGTATTAATCATATACTTAATAATTCTGTACTTATAAATTTTGTACTTCTAATTTTTATTACTTATACATTTACAATTTTTTCCTTATAGATTTTTTCATTTCAATAGAATGTCATAGTTGAGCCTCCTCGACTTGAAGATCAAGAGTACAAGGTATCCATTCCAATGGTGCTCACTAGTGGACCAAGTAAATAATTACATTGCAGAGTTTTTTTTTAATATTAATGAACTACTTCAATGATATTTAAAAATTAGCCATATAAATTTAATATTTTTTGTTTTTGTAGGTGATGGCCCCTCAAATCAACCTCCACACTGTGGGTACAAGAATAAGTGTGCTCAACATGAGAGGATTGAAGTGACATCAGTTGTTGAAGAGCCCCTAGAAAATGAAGACATGGAGGCTGATGAATTACTTAAGAACTAGACTAGAAAACTAAAGAAGAGTAAAAGAAATTTATGATGTATAATAATTTTATAAGACAGATCGATGTATATTGTATAGCTTGTATATTTGGAACATATTTTGGATGATAAATACCATTTATATATATATATTTTTTATGACATATGCCTTTGAATGATAAACCTCATTTATAGCTTTACAATCACTTTTTATCACTTTTGAATATTTTTAATGCACAATTTTTATTAGAATATAGATTGGGTATTGGGGAATTGAGAGTGATGTAGGGGGGGGGG
>ML776990.1:389215-403952 GCA_009831015.1 Picea engelmannii
TTTTTCTCCTTATTTTTATTACATCTTTCACTTATAAAGTTTTGAAAACTTTTAGGCAAGGTGAGGTAAAACTTGTAAATTTTTACCTAAAGCTTGCTCATTTTTCTCCATATTTTGATTTCATCTTTCACGTGTAAAGTTTTAATAACTTTGGGGCAAGGATAGGTAAAACTAGTCCAACCTTTTTCATAATGTTTCTAATATTTTTTTCATGCTATGAATGCAATCTGTCAATTATTGCCTTTGAGGAAGAAATAAAAGCATAGACTTGGTCATATTTGTTGTATTTTCATCACTTTTTAAAGTACTTCAAGGATTTTCCTCAATGGAGTATTGTTATTTATTAGTTCCTTGTAGGGACATATAGTAATCACACAAAAGCATTAGTTTTTCTATACAAGCATGTACTTTTTGGAAAATTTAATGTTTGGCCTATGTTTGGATTTTTAATATTAAAATAGATGTTGGTAAAAAATATTTTTTTAACATTTGATTGGGT
The DNA here is from genome assembly GCA_009831015.1 of Picea engelmannii. Lineage (NCBI taxonomy): Eukaryota > Viridiplantae > Streptophyta > Pinopsida > Pinales > Pinaceae > Picea > Picea engelmannii. Next base: position 389,715 of record ML776990.1, read on the forward strand.
CTTCCCTACCGGTGTTTCCCTCAAGTCCTAGTATGGGGGCTCTAGTGGTGGTAAAACTTGAACATCCCTAATAGCCTATGTAAAGTATAGGACATAGGTTGTCAATTATATTAACTCGCATATTCAGTGTGTTTCAAGTTGTATCTCCTATGACACATGCCTCCCTAAATTTTCATATATGTTATGATGTGTAGCAAGTAAAAATGAGTTATGTTTCTATGGGGGACATACAATTTTGGCGTTGATGGATTAAAATGACCCTACATGGCTTTATTTTTCTCCCTTCCTAAAGTTCAACATAGGCCCTAATTAAAAAAAATTATGCTATGTTTGGATATTTTATTTTTATGCATTATGATTGGGTGTTGAGATGATGACATATGACTTAGGGATCTATATTTGAGAGGGCATAGAGGTAAATAATAATCCACATTAACTACAGTGAAATAATTAAGTTGGTGACTCAAGTAACAATTAGTTTATCGATTATGTATTTGTCAGATATGTGATCAATTTGAAATAGTATTTTACCATATTTTGTGTGGGTTCATGTTCATTCATTTAATGTCAATATTAATGTATGTATTCAAGACCGATCCACAAGGAAGGAGAGTGTAACATGAGAAATGTGGTGCTATCTTGCCTTTCATCAAGTGCTTTCCTCTATAATTTTGTCCTTCCATTTCATTAAATATTGTTTATATGGAGTACCATGTGTCTTGAAAACCTTCTCATCTATCACTTCCTTAAACTATTTTTTCTTCTTCTTGGGCATATGGTTGCATTAATCATATTTCATGTCTTCCCTACTACATAATATTATGTCTCTTTGCAATATTAGATATCCTTCATATTGAATATCAATAATTGTCAAATTCTTTAGGAAATGTTTCCTTGTATGCATTAGATATTTTGTTAATCATAATCTCATTTTTTTTTAAATACTCAGATCCCGTCACGCTCACAACAAATTTTCTCATCGATGGTATTGATAGTTCGTCGATGATAGTGAAACTTCGTCTCCTGGATTTGTTGGATAGTTTGTCTCGTGGGGGACAAACTAAGGTCATCTTTTGTGCAATGACCAATTTAGGTCATATTTCGTGCGATGACCTCTTTAGGTCATCTTTCGTGTGATGACATATTTAGGTAATATTTTGTGTGACAACATCTTTTGGTCATCTTTTGTGTGATGACTTCTTTAGGTCATCTCACGTGTGATGACTTAAAATGGTCATCTATCCTATGATGCAAACTTTAAGTCGTCTCATCGGAGATGACCTAATAAGGTTGTCTCCCTCATGACGACATCAATACGACATCCTTAGGTCATGTCGCAGGTGATGATATCCTTAGGTCATTGCAATTTCCATGACATGTGATATGATGTTTGGGGGGTCCAAGATTTGTTGCCATATCCATGACAAAATATCGCACGGGCGCCGAAATTACCATCGCAAAATGACCCAAATTTACTAGTGATAATTACAAGGATCATCATACTAGGTGATGTTTATTCATGATTTTTCTAGGAAAATATGGATCTTCTTTATGAAGAGCAAGGATGAGGTCTTCAATTGGTTTCAGGAGTTTATAGCTCAGGTAGAGAACTAGATATGTAAGAAAACCAAGGCCTTGAGGCTGGATAACGGGGGAGAGTACACCTGCAATTACTTCAAGTATTTCAGCAAGGAGGTAGGGATCAAGAGGGAGATGAAAATATCATACAAACCTCAACATAATGGGTTTGCATAAAAAAAAATATATTTGTCATCTGTTCTTCCAGGGCTATGATACATGACTAGGAGTTACCTATGTTTCTGTGGGTAGAGGCATGTAACACAACAATGTACGTGCATAACATGATTCCTCATAGGATATTTGGGGACAAGACTCCAGAGGAGGAATTATTAGGAGTGAAGCTAGAGATTGGACATTTGAGGATATTTGTTTTTCCAATTTACATCCATGTTCTTTTGGAGAAGAGAACGAAGCTTGAGCCTTTAGGATAGAAGGGTATATGTTACAAATAAAATTTCCACACTTGCATAATGTGTTTCACATTGCACAAACATCATATTCTAAGGGTCGCAATTTTCACATGTGGCGCAAACATCACACCTAAGTGTTGGAAGTGCCACACCCAAATTGTCACAAATGTCATTAGTGTCATAACGTGCCTCATACAATTTTGGTAAGTGTCGCGACGCAATCGACACCATGAAAACACTTGTCACAACCCCTAAATCATGTTGGAAGGGAAAGCCCCATCATTTGGCAGTCGAACCATACATTTTCACCTAGGATTTTGACCATTTTTTGGCATTTAAGAAGATCGGATTTCCTCTTCCCATGCTTAGGGGGTGTCGGTGCTCTCTATGCCATGCTAAGGGGGCGCCATGGTGCCCTATTTTCATATTTAAGGGATCTCCATTATTGGTTGGAGGAAATCATGGTGAATCTCACCTTCTTCTAAGGGATATCTCTAAAAGGTTGGAGTTTGTTTGGATCGAGTCCTACTCCATGGCTCTATCAAAGGAAACAATTATAACATATGGAGCCATGTCTTCAACAAATTCCAAAAATACTCAAGGTGGTTGAGCCTCTCAAAGACTATAAATTGGAGATATTTCCATGGTGAAAAAAGGAAGAGAAATTAGTGAAGAATCATCATTTTGATCTTGATTCATTTTTGAAAGGCTTGGATAAGGAGAGCTTGGATAGGATGTTGCAACATCAATCATGGTCTGTAAGTATCTTCTCATTGGTTCTCATTCAATATATACTTGGCATATTTCCTTCAAGTTTATATATTGTTACATTTGTTTGTATGCTATTGCTCTAATATTCGTAGATAGACTTGTCTTGTCTAATCAAGTAGAGTAGGAGATAGTTGTTTCCATTTTCTATCCATTGTATATCTCAATTTGCGCTAGGGATTTTGAATATCAAGCTCAGGGATTGGAAGCAACAAGGGAAAACGTCGAAAAAGGTACATCATATCCTTTCTCTCCTTCTTGATTCAATTTTTATAGATGATTTTAAAGGGATGTTAGTGTCCACTTGTACTCTTTCTGTCTTGGTATAGGGGTCTATCAATCCAAGGGATGTTTCACCTATCAATAGGGGGGACATTTCATAAAATAAAAATGATGACTCCATTGGGGAATGAATTTGACTAGTTTCCCCTTTGTTCGTCTGAAATCCTTTGCCTATCATTAGATCTTGTTTGATGTTTAACTCTGAATTAATTACTCTTCCCTCTTTCTTTTTGGAATATTGACAAAACCATTGTTTGAGTTTTCCTAAGTTTTTATCCTTTTCATAATTTTTTTAAAACTTTTGCAAAACTGACCCTTTTCTATAGTAAGTACTAAGGTGCCACTGTTAGAGTGGTAGTCCCCCAGAGACCTATAGGGAGAATGACATCACTTTGTCTCCTTGAATACATGATCATCACCATCTCCTTTTTCTGAGAATCTTAAGGTTTTTCCAAGTTCTACTCAGGCTGTTAGTCAAGGGCTTTAACCCAGGAGTCCTCAAATTATTTTTTGGCTTTGTTTGGTTTAAGGAATTGCTATTCATATTTATTGAGCTTGGAAACTCCTTCTATATTGTGAGATTGATTTATTTTACCTTTCATTGGTTTAGTCCTTGTTTCGTAAGATCATCATTTATCTGACTAATTGGAAGAGTCTACAAGGGTTTATTGTTCATTGAGTTCCTTATCAATATTACTTTGATTGAATGAATTGAAACTCGATTTCTTACCACAACCTAGCTTTGATATTATTTCTTGCTACTCATTTTTCGAAGATTGTTAAGTGTGATTTTCTTGATTTCTTGTCCTCTTCGGATCTTTGTTTGAATAAGTTTGATTTTCTTTGATTTCTTTTGTGAGTATCTTTATTTGGATAATCTTTTTCTTCCTTTTCTATGTCATTTTAGTTGTGAACTATTTCCTTGTTATTGAAAGAGATAAGCATTATAAGCACATCATTTCTTGCATCTAAAAGTCAAATAAAGAGAATTTGTAGAACTTTACATGCATTGGTCTTGGAAACTTGAAAGATTTTCCTTTGATAATTTGGTGAATGTGTGGATTATTTTTTGGGGATAAATTGCATTAAGTTTTTGCGTTCTTTTGAGTGATTGATTATGTAAAGGAAAACGAAAATCCTCTCCTCATAAATATAAATTCATCGAAGAAGAACATTTCATCACATTCCTTTTTGAGTTCTTTTTGGATTTGAGTCTCAAAAAATCATCGTCGGTTTCACTATTATTCACCCTTGAGTAATGAACAACCATGAAAACAAGCACTAATTGAAATTGATCTAGAAAATTTTATTTTTAGACTCTTACACCAAAATTAGACTATGAATAGAGCTTTGGAATAGTCTATGAGGTTAACTCTCCAAAGCATTAAATAAAAACATAGAATCTTGTTATAGCGAGAGAAAATCCAATTTTCTTATAAGCATAGCCACAATCCCCCTCTCACACAGGGGTTAAACATGAGGCCACAGGTGGGAGAGAAATGTATACTACCCCTCTGAGGCTTAACCAATTGTAGAGGAATGATCATATACTAGGGTTTCTTCCTAAGAATCAACTGCTTTCATTTGGTCTCAGAGCTTCGTGAATCTCGAATCCATTCGAGGTCCTTAGGAGTTTACCAATCCACTTGTCTTCAATTCTCTTGAATAATTTCATACTTTATATCCTTCCCATACGTTCAGAACAAACTATTGATTGTACCCACCCAAGGGCTGAATATGAGTTGGTAAACTTAGTGGCCATAATCCTTAGGTTATATACACAAGGTGATGGCAAAGGAGAGTCTTTGTTGTACCTGGGTCAGACATTGGTCAAACTCACTTGGGCTCCTTGGAGGGTAACCCAAAGATAGACCATGAGGGAACTTGCACCAAGGTGTAATTCTGTTAAGAAGGTCACCAATGTAACTAATACACCCACTCAATCCCAACCCCTTCTCACTTTGTTCTTGCAATGTTGGATTTCATCACCAACTAGTAAGTTCGTTGTGAAAAGCTATTGGTTTCCTTGTTCGCTTCTTAGATTTTTACAGAGTGTTGTTTATTATCCCTAGTTGTCCTTAATATTGGTATTGTGGATGAAAAGGGTCTTCTTTGATCATGTAGGATGCAAGGGTTTACTTTGGAAGGCTATGAACCCTTACCTCCTAATTCACCTGAAGACGCTTTGCATGATGAAGTTGTTGAAGAAGAAAACTATTTTGACACTGGGAGTGCTACTACTCCTTTGATTAAACATCATGAGGGAGAAATTATAGCAATTTAAGAAGGTTTTGTCCCTCATGTAAACCCACCATTGACCAACCCTCTTGACCCAATTCTTGTCCGAGTAGATTCTTTAGGAAATATCATTACCGAAGATTATCCTAGATTACCATCAAGGCCATTTGAAGAAGTTTATATGGAATCAGAACAACCCAAGAAAAGTGAAGGGTATAAACCCCTTGTTTGTACTACTGAAATGATAGATCCAAGTCAAACTCTTGTTCATCCTATATGGAGAACTCTATCGGGCCATAATCTTTTTGAAAAATTCAATTTGAATCGACCATTTTTTGCCCCTCCACATACACCTATCACTACTAGTGCAGGTGTAGAATCATCAAGTCATTTCCTTTGTCATCTTGTAGGACCAACAATTAATACTGCTACCACTTCAGGTCAAATATCGAGTGATACAGGTCTTATCCTTCCTAGTCATTTACAGTAACTATGACGGTGACACCAACAATGTCTCTTCAAGAAAAAACTACATTCACACCACAGACTCATGTTGGGACACCTTCCCATCTTAGAGTGAAAAACCATGTCTTAACACAAGTCTTGAATGGGGGACAAATCCCTACTGGGGGAAATACTCAGTTATTGGACAAATCCTCGTTGGAGGTAACTCTTCCATTAGTGGAAAAGCCCCTACCGAGGGGAAACCCTCATTTAGTGGAAAAATTCCTACCAGGGGGGGAACCTCATCCAGTGGACAAGTTCCTTCGGGGGGGAAACTGTCAATTAGTGGAAAAGTCCCATTCGTTACCCAACCTATGGCAAGGGGGGAAGTTTCAAGTCTTTTTGTCGGAAACCCACAACAAAACTAGGGACCCCTCAGGGAGGATCTTTTAATCCACCACCTTGGGGAAGATATTTTAACCACTACCTCAATGAGGATATTTTAATCCAACCCCACAAGGAGGATGTTTAAATCCTAGCCCTTCAAGATTGTACTCTGTACAACCATTCCCAGGTGTCCGGAATCCCACTTGGGGTCCCCAGAGTCAATCATATTTTCATCCATAGGGACCAACTGGTTATCCTCCTTAGGGTCAAACTGGTTATCCTTCTGAAGGTTACACTACTTATCCTACTTAGGTTCCATTTGGTTATCCTACTCTGTTATAGAAATATTTTCCTCACCCTATGCAATCTTGCACAGAGGGCCTTATTCAATTTCCCTATGAAGACTTATCTTCCATGTTGATAAAATCTAGAGACAAAAATAAATAAGTTTTCCACATGTACGCATATTGCACACTATACAACATGCGTATACGTAGGCTGATCCACTATATACAACGTGCATTGGGATTTGTTCCAGAAAGTGAAAACTAAATGTTGGGTTTCCATGTCACTATAGGAGATCTCTGATCCTTGGCCTTCCATATACTGGAAACGTTCTGACTTAGCTCTTTAGTTCCATTTTGAAGGATATAAATGGGCCAATTCCGAGCTATGGAAAAGTAGAAATAATTCAACTTTGAGAGAAAAGTTACTCTGGAGAAATTATTTACTTCATATTGAGTCTGCATCCCTTTGTCCTTTAAGTCTGAACACAGTGTTCAACCCCCAAGCTCTTCCCTTATTGATTGAGAACCTCATTGTTTCTCTCTTATGAGCTTGCCTTTGGTGGAGGATGTTGGTTTTGGAGCTTGATTATCTTCCTGGTTCAGAGGTCTTTTACTTTCAGCCATGTTTATACCCCATGAAGTATGTACACTCTTTCACGAGGGAAAGTGAAGAGGGGGGGTACCCCCTTTGCGGGGTTCGAGGGGGCTATCCCCCCAGTTGGGGTTTCTGGGGGCAAGCAGGCCCCCCGAAGGAAAAATTGCATTGTAAATGTGTATTGTAATTTCATTGTAAATATGGACGGTTCATTATAAGGTCGCAGATCTAATGATAGAGATTATGTTATGGTTTTTTTCCCTAGAAGGAAACCCTCTTTTATGAGGGAAATGTATTACGGCTATGGTTGATGGTGAATATTGTATTATGAGATAGGATACTGTGAGAGAAAGAAGAGGAAGTTATAGTGGGTTTGATGTAGGTTGTATCCCTTCATATGCTGGATAATAATAAAGGAAGGACCTCGCAATTTCTCTGGTGAACGTAGCCCACACTGGATGAACCACGTAAATCTGTGTCTCTATTGTATTTTGTATCTTCTATGTTTTGTTTTCGCATTTGTTTTATTTTATTGCTCCATGGTCCTATTTTTCTAACAACTGGTATCAGAGAGAAAGGAAACTCGTAGGAAAAGAGGGTTCCTGGTTCGAGTGGGAGCAATGTCAGAAGATGGAAAGTTTAGGGTCGAGAAATTTAATGGCCAAAATTACCAGTTATGGAAGATGTAGATGGAAGACTATTTATATCAAAAGGATCTATTCCTACCATTGGGAAGAATAGAAAAGAATTCGACGGCTACGAAGGACGAAGAATGGGAGATTCTTGATAGAAAGGCTCTAGGAATGATACAGCTGAGCCTGGGAGTGTTAGTGGCTTTCAATAGTTCCAAAGAAAATACAACTAAGGGTTTGATGGATGCATTGGCCAAATTGTATGAAAAACCCTCGACATCCAATAAGGTATTTCTAATGAAGAGATTATTTAATATGAATATGTCGAAAGGTGGGTCCGTTGCAGATCATTTAAATGATTTTAATATGGTTACTAATCAATTAAGTTCTATAAAAGTGGACTTTGATGATGAGGTCAGGGCTCTTCTAATATTGTGCTCATTGCCAGAAAGTTGGAACGACTTGGTCATGGCTATAAGTAACTCTGTCTCTGGTTCAAATACTTTAAAATTTGATGATGTTGTTGGTGTTATCCTTAGTGAGGAAATGCGACGGAAAATCACAGGTGAGACATCAGGAAATTCATTGAACATGGAGAATAGGGGAAGACAAAAGGATAGAGGAAAGGGTTTCGGGAACTTCGGGAATTCTAGGAAGGGAAAATCCAAATCCAGACTTGGAAAGATAGAGTGTTGGAATTGTGGGAAGAAAGGAAATCTAAAGAAAGACTGTAGAGCTCCAAATAAACAAAGAGATGGACAACAGGAGAGAAATCAGGAAGCAAATGTAACAGGTGATGTGTTACAATATGCTTTGATTCTTTCTGTAGATAATTTTTTTGAGTCTTGGGTAGTAGATTCAGGGGATTCATTTCATGCCACACCCCATAGGAAACATTTTCTAGATTATGTTCAAGGTGATTTTGGACAGGTTCATTTGGGTGATGATGCACCATGCAAAATTGTTGTAATGGGAAAGGTAAAAATAAAGCAACGCAATGGAAACCAATGGTTGTTGAAATAGGTAAGATATGTTCCAGATTTAAGGAAAAATCTAATTTCAACAGGGCAGTTGGCAAGTGAAGGTTGCATATCCATATTTATAGATAAGACGTGGAAGGTCATCAAAGGATCATTGGTGATAGCGAAAGGAGAGAAGGTAGGTACATTGTATTTATGTATTGGTAATACTGACTCTTCTATCTCTTTAGCTTCTACAAGAGTGGATACAATGCTGTGGCATCATAGGCTTGGACACATGAGTGAGAAGGGGATGAAGATACTTCACAAAAGAAATTTGTTGCCAGATCTTAAACAAATTGATTTGGACTTCTGTGAGCATTGTGTTTATGGAAAACAAAAGAGAGTTAGATTTCTCGGAGTCAAAAAAGAAAAGAAGAGTGAAAGTTTAGAGCTTGTGCATACATATGTATGGGGACTAGCTCAGGTATCATCTCTTGGTGGCTCTCATTATTATATTACTTTTATTGATGATGCAACTAGAAAAACTTGGGTTTATTGCATTCGACAAAAATCTGATGTTTTTGATACTTTTAAGAAATGGAAAGTTTTGGTTGAGAATGAGACAGGAAAAAAGTTGAAGTGTCTCAGATCAGATAATGGAGGTGAATATTGCATCAAGGAGTTTGATGATTATTGTTCATACCATGGGATTCGTAGAGAGAAGACATTTCCAAGAACACCACAAGAAAATGGTGTGTCAGAAAGGATGAACAGGACAATCATGGAGCATGCAAGGAGTATGAGATTGCATGTTGGTTTTCCCTTACAGTTTTGGGCAGATGTTGTAGATACTGTATTTTACTTAATAAACAGAGGACCTTCAATCTCTTTGGATGGTACAATTCCATAGGAGGAATGGACAGGAAAAAAGGTAAACTATTATTTTTTGAAAACTTTTAGTTGCAAAGCATTTGTCCATATTGATAAAGAAAATAAAACAAAGCTTGAGGCAAAATCCAAGAAGTGTACCTTTATTGGATATGGTGTTAATGATTTTGGTTATCTCTTATGGGATTATGAAAATAACAAAATCATTAGGAGTAGAAATGTCATATTCAATGAGAAGGTCATGTAGAAAGATCAGTTGCAGGGAAAGAATCGGGAAAATGAAAAACAATAACGCACAGTGCTTGATGAGACCACTGAAAAAGAAATTCCAAAGGAACCAAAAAATAAAAATGTACAACAACAGGAGTAGAAGGTACCTCAAACACCTGCAAGTGTTGTTAGAAAATCTACCAGGTTAAGTATACCCCCTGAACGATACTCTCCTTCATTGTATTATTTATTGTTGACTGATTCTGGTGAAGCAGAATGTTATGAAGAGGAAATGCAGGTAGACACCAAAAGGAAGTGGAAGCAAGGCATGAAAGAGGAAATGGATTCCATGGTAAATAACCATACTTGGGACTTGGTTCAGTTGCCTGCAGGAAAAAGAGCATTACAGAACAAATGGGTTTACAAGTTGAAGGAAGAAGATGGAGGAGAAAAGTGGTACACGACTAGACTTGTTGTAAAGGGGTTTGCACAAAAGAAAGGTATAGATTTTGATGAAATATTTTCTCCTATTGTTAAAATGACTTCAATTAGAACTATTTTAAGTCTTGTGTTAGTAGAAGATTTGCATCTTGAACAGTTAGATGTAAAAACAACTTTTCTCCATGGGGATTTGGAGGAAGATATTTATATGAAACAACCATAGGGGTATGAGGTCAAAGGGAAGGATAATTTGGTTTGCAGGTTGAAGAAGAGATTATATGGCCTAAAGCAAGCTCCAAGGCAGTGGTATCTGAAGTTTGACATGTTTATGTCAGAACAGGGTTATAGTAGATGCCATTCTGATCACTGTGTTTATTTTAAAAAGATAGAAAATGGAATCTTTATTATCTTGCTATTGTATGTAGATGACATGCTTGTTGCAGGGTCTAAAATGCAAGATATAAATGTGCTCAAGAAGAAATTAGCCAATTCATTTGCGATGAAGGATTTGGGTGCTGCAAAGAAAATCATTGGTATGAGAATAACAAGAGACAGGAAAAATCACAAACTGACATTGTCTCGGGGTGAGTACACAGAGAATGTGTTGGAGAGGTTTAGAATGCGGAATGAAAAACCAGTTAGTACACCTTTGGCCAACCATTTCAAATTAACTAAGGAAATGTGTCCCAAGACACAGGAGGAGATAGAATACATGTCCAGGGTCCCATATTCATCAAAAGTTGGCAGCTTGATGTATGCAATGGTTTGCACAAGACTAGATATTGCACATGCAGTGGGAGTTGTGAGTAGATATATGAACAATCCAGGTAAAGAACATTGGGAGGCAGTAAAGTGGATTCTCAGATACTTGAGAGGTACTGCTAATCATGCATTATGTTTTGGAGGTTCAGAAACTGTTCTACAAGGATATGTTGATTTAGATATGGGAGGTGATAAAGATAGTAGGAGGAGTACCACAAGGTATGTGTTTACTATAGTTGGAACAACAGTAAGTTGTATTTCAAAACTAAAAAAGGTTGTTGCACTTTCAACAACAGAGGTAGGGTATGTTGTTTCTACAGAAGCTAGTAAAGAGATGATTTGGTTACAGAGGTTTATGGAGGAATTGGGAAAGAAGCAAGAGAATAACAGGTTGTACTGTGACAGTGAGAGTGCCATGCATCTTGCAAAGAACTTAGCCTTCCATTCGAAGACTAAGAATATACAGTTGAGGTACCACTTCATACGATCCACCTTGGAAGATGGACATTTGAAGTTGGAAAAGATACACACTAGCCAGAATCCTGCAGACATGTTAAGAAAGGGAGTAACCAGGGAGAAACTGAGTTCTTGCTTAGTTTTAGTTGGTATTCAAGAATGAATATGAAGATGAGAAATTTTCCGGGTCCAAGAAGGTTCAGATTCCAGCATAAACAACAGCGATGAAGTTGTTGAGATCAGTCTCCAAGTGGGAGATTGTTGGTTGTGGAGCCTGATTATCTTCCTGATTTAGAGGTATTTTACTTTCAGCCGTGTTTATACCCCATGAAGTATTTACACCCTAGAAGTATGTACACTCTTCCACGTGAGGGAGTGCAGAGGGGGGGTACCCCCTCTGCAGGGTCCGAGGGGGCTATCCTGCCAACTGGGGAGTCTGGGGCAAACAGACCCCTAGTGGGGGTTTGGGGGTGAAGCCCCTGAAGGAAAATTTTCCTTGTAAATGTATATTGTAATTTCATTGTAAATCTGGACCATTCATTATAAGGTCACAGATCTAACGATAGAGATTATGTTAGGGTTTTTTTCCCTATAAGGCAACCCCTTTTTATGAGGGAAATGTATTGCAGCTATGGTTGATGGCGAATATTGTATTCTAAGATAGGAGACTGTGAGAGAAAGAAGAGGAAGTTACAACGGGTTTGTTGTAGGTTGTATCCCTTCATATGATGGATAATAATAAAGGAAGGACCTGGAAATTTCTCTGGTGGACATAGCCCACACTAGGTGAACCACGTAAATCTGTGTCTCTATTGTATTTTGTATCTTCTATGTTTTGTTTCTGCATTTGTTTTATTTTATTGCTCCACGGTCCTATTTTTATAACAGAGGATTGAAGTGGTGGAGACCCAACTGGAAGGAACTTATTTTCTCAGTTCCGAAACGTGCCAACACAAAAGTTTGTAACATTTTCATTTCTGTTGATCACATATTAATAGAAATACTCTTTTCCCATTCAATTGATATCTTGAAAATATATTGAATTATTATTCCATGGGTGTATTTGTCATTTTTATCAATTGATTATTCTATCTAATGTTCTAACCTTTTATATTACCACCATATGCTTGCTTTAATTTCTTGGTGAGAACTTGTTGCAGGTATATAGCTTTGGGTCAAAGTGCTCAACGATGGACTTCATCGAACATCTGGACGAGGTAAGCCTCTTTCTTATATCACTTGCATATTGGTTTATATAGCATGTTGTTGGGATAGAGTTGATTTCTGCAGTAATTTTCATCTGTTTTGGTTTACCCTAGCCATAGAGAGATTTTCCTCGTAACAGAATTGGCGACCATACTAGGGATTAAATCTTCTTTCTTAGGGTTTGGAGTACTTTTTTCCTTAGATTCCTCTAATTTCTATTGTGTTTCTTTTCGCATTATTGCTTGACAGTGTTTGGTCATTCTAGGTCTAAGTTCTCATCCTTTCTCCCTTGCCTAGCCTTGTTTTGAAGGATATACGTGCCTTTTTCCTTGACAACTGCGTACATATGCAGGTTGTCTCACTACAAGATGCGTATATACGCTTTGTTTGCCTGAACAGTCACGTACATTAGTTTTCCTTGTTTTTTTGATGGTTATGGTGGCTTTTGGGTGGGATTTGATGTTTTTTGAGTCTTCTTAGGTATCTATAGTGCCTTTTGAGTGCTTGTGGGATGATAGGAAAAACTCTTTTGGTTGAATTTCTGGGCGGAGTCTTTCTCATCATTTTTTTATTTTTTATTGTCCTTGTACATTGGGCTGGGTGTTTTGCTGCTTGGTATCCTTATTGAGTTATATTTTTCTCTAAATAGTAGGGTTATATATCAAGTTACTTTTCAGTCCATGCATTTTAAGTTTTGTTATATTGAAAATACAAAAAAATAGGCATTTTGCATTGCTTGGCATTTTTGTCTTTTAAAGTCCTTATCATTAGCTTAGTGCATATAGTGAAAGATTGCATTTTTACTTTTGAATTACACAGTTGAATTTGAAAATTGCATTGGTTTTTAGAAGCATATCATTCATTGAAAGTTAAAGTTAGGACTTTGCATTATTTTCATATTTACTTTTCTTACAGACTCATAACACCATGATTTTCACTACCATAACTTTTTGAGTAATCACAACCATTAAAATCAACGCTATAATTTAAAACTAACTAGTCACGATTTTACTTTCTAGGGTGCACAAACTAGCCTATGATTTAGGTCCTTGGAATAGGATTTTGTGAGTAAACTTCTCCAAGGAAATTAAATCAACATATGTGTCTAAGTCGGGGAGTGGAGAAATCCATTGTATAATTGGTAAGATCAAGAGGCTCCTCTCACACCGTAGTTAATCATGACGTCACGTGAAGTTGGTTGAAGGGATATCCCCCCGATACCTTCCTAGTATCAAAGATATTTCTAGGGATCTATTTTTATATGGGGGTGTTTATGGTGCCTTTACCTTCGTTAGAGGCCATGCTTTCAATGTTTCAAGATTTTATACCATTCCCATATGGTGGACCTGTTATCCACATTTTTGGTTATCGAGATGATGACATGATAATGACACGGTGATAGAAGATCTAACTCTTCTTTAAGATCATTTTCATGAAGAAAGTTACACTTATCAGCTTCTCAAAATCACACTTTTGAAGATAGTACGCAGGCTGCATATATATTGTCTTGCGGAAATGCTTGATTTCCGCAGGTTGCATTCAGTCAGACTGCGGACTTTCCACACTGTGTTAATGGTCAGGGTGCGGAAATGTTTCTTAAGGGAGAAAACGAATAAGTTCTCGATCCTTCTAGAAGGAATCTTCTAGAAGGATGAGTTGGAGTTCGAATGGTTGGCAAATTCATGAATC
>ML776990.1:421082-462711 GCA_009831015.1 Picea engelmannii
ATCGTAGCAGAGCGAGGATCAACAGAGATAAGGAGAGCTTTCACAAGTAAGTACATCATCCTTCTTCTCTTGTCCATTCAATACTTTAGATCTAGGGAAAGAGTAGTATTCTGTCACGGTTTGTTCCAGATCCAGGTGGATCTATGGAGATTGGTCTGTGTCCGCACTCACGAATTTATCCCTGAACAGGACCGAACTTCCAACTACTTGCATGTGCATCATTTATTCAGTGGTTTATTAGTTACTTGACATAGGTGTTGTTAGCAATGAGAGTCACCCTCATATTGTGAAAGGATAATCCCAGTACCCATCAGAGTATTTGGTGGATGTTTTATTTATGAGTGGAGGTAAAATGGAAAAAAATCAGTACATAAATGATTCTAACACAGAGACTAGAAAGACAATGCATAGGGAAGTGAGGGTCTCATTAAATCCAGTCAGTGATTTGAGTTTAAGGGAGAGAAGAAGGAAGACTTGGTGAGAAAGTGGACAAGTCTACCATGGGCATCAGGATTTCAAGCATCTTGGTGAAGAAAACCTTAGGCTCAAGAGTGCTCTTGAACTCAAGCTTCAGACACTGAAATATGTCAAAGAAATGCAGTCACAACAACATAGTAATCAAACCTTCATCACAATGAAACTACGACAACTCGACTGAATCCTCCATGCCCGAGTCCTGTAGTGTGAAGAGAAATAAGATAACAAGGAAGTTGACTAAAACTGGTCACAATACCACTGTAATCAAAACTACATTACAATAACATCACAACCCTCGACTCGATCCTCCATGCCCAAGTGTTTTAGCACAGTTTTTATAGAGAGATGAAAAGAGGTTGACTTCTATTAATGCGAAAGACTCAATTTTGATAGACAACTAGAGAACAACTCTGGTATCAAAATATTACAAAATAGGGAGCTATGCTCAACCAATTGATGACCTTAACTAAATCTTGAATTGGTCTTTTTATACTCAGATCAGTCCACAACTACCAGGGTGTGACCTGGCTCTTACATTCAAAGACTTTCATCTGGGATCTCTTATGTTAGGCTGAACGTACATCCCTCTGTCAAACACGAGCTCAAATCAACATGGGTCTGCAAGAAAATATGTCCAAAGGGGTACCATGGGCTGACAGTTCAGTCTCCATGTTCGAGCCTTCCATGCCATCCATTTATGGAGTGAGCCAAGGTTTCAACCACCAATCCTTCCTTCCATTAAATTTATTTTCTCGAGAAAATCACAAGACTTAATGCTTAGGGGGAAAAGACATGCTTCAGTTGGATAGGATGTTATATAAACATGTGATTGTAGAGCCACTCAAAGGTTGTTTGGATTCACACTACTTTTGAGCCCACAATTCACTACCTTCCACCATGTATTACTTTTTCCTTACAATGGTTTTAATTGCGGGACCGCTCAAGAAAATTATCGCCCGAGCATTTGCATCTCTGCAATGGAGCATGACCACTTATATTGTGATCTCAAATGAGGCCCTTTGATCAATGGCTCAGCTCTATCACTTTTAGATCGATGGATTGAATCTACATCTTCTCAAATCGATGGTCGTGATTTAATTCGCGATTCGGGCTTCGAAGCTTTCAATTTTCAAACCTCATTTTCCCCAAATGCTTCTATTTGAAGCTATAGATCTGATGACATGTGGCTTCAATAGATCAATGGTTGAGATCATTTTGGGTCTTTGGACATCGGAGAAATCAAATCTCAAACCTGGGCTTCCTTCATGTGCTTTTACCCGGAGCTAGGGATCTGATGACGCGTGGCTCTTGCAGATCAACGACTAAGATTTACTTCCTACTTTGGGTTTTGTAAGTTTCAAAAGTGAAACATGAAAAATTTTCCAGAGGAAAATCCTCAAAATGAATGATCTGCAGCCGCATGGTCTCCACAGATCAATGGTCCAGATTCACTTCGGGCCTTCGGCACTTCAGAGATTTAGACACTTCGACACTTCAAAACTTCGAACCTTCAGGAATTTTACGCACTTCTCACTTCAAATATCCCAAAGATCATTTTTTCGAAGCCACATATCTGCTGCCACCTAGGATGCTAATCTGAACTTCACATGGAAATCATGTCTTTGAAAACCAAACTTTGCATGTTTGCTTGATTCGAGTCCATAACAGACTGCTTTGAGTGTTGTGCTTTGTTCTCATGGTTGCGGCCTGTGTAAAAAAAGAGTTGGGAGACCTGTTGTGGACTCGGGAAAACAAAGAGAACAGAGACTGAAAGAAATGAGGAAAGTGTTCATCCTCGGGGAAAAACAGAAAGGTTTTGAGCCAAAACTTCTGTCAGGTAAGACATCAAGGGAAACCAGGGATCTCGAACAAAAAGGGGCAAAACAAAGCGACTTCAACAGTCGAAAGGGAAAAACTTCAATATCTAGCCTATGAAAAGGAGAGAGGTAGGGAAAGGATACAGACTTAGGTATTCACAACAAACCCATATGACTCTTGAAAACCCTATGTGATAAGATTTGGCTCCAAAGGGGATGGCAAGCTCCCTGCGAGCTGCCAAGAACGTGCAACTCTAGTGCCTTAGCTATTGGGTTATGGAGTCTCTTATTAAAAGTGAAAGTGAAAAATAAAAACAAAATGGGAGTGGTATTTACAATAGTGGAACGCCGGTCAGGCCCTAAAAAAACAATTCTTCAAAAAATGCCCATTTACAGGGCCACCCAAAACCTTGGAATCCTCCAAGTTTTGCAATTTATAAGTGTTATTTGGGAATACCTCATAAATATTGAAGGGGCCAATCCATAAGGCTTTAAATTTACCATGTTTACCTTTTTCATGCTTGGGTTCATCCCATTTGGGCACTAGATCCCCCAACTGGAAATCCTCCTTGCTTACCTTTTTGTCAAAAGCTCGCTTTATCTTCTGTTGATGATCATGTGCTTTATCAAGCAATTGCTCCTTGGTCTACTGCACTTCTACCAGCTACAGTATCCTCCTGATCATATCATCAAGTTCCCCTTGATATTCCTAGAATAAATTTTCCACAAGCAAATCAAGCTAAGCAGGAAAAATAGCCTCCACCCCATACACTAGTTGAAAAGGAGAAATACCCAACAAACTTTTGGTTGTAACCCTGTCATCCCATAATGCAAACTTCAACTTTGAATCTCAGTCTTTATTGTTGTATTCTAACAACTTCTTGATGATATTTGTGAGGCTCTTGTTATAATAATATGATAAACCATTTCCCTGAGGGTAGTAGGGAGTAGAACGGACTAGTGTGATCACATACTGCTTGCATAAATTAATTAATGGTTAAACTCTCAGTGAGGCAACATTATCTGTAATGATCCTTCTTGGAAAACCAAATATGGACATGATATCTTCGAGGAAATTTATGATTACCTTGTGGGAGGCACTCCTTCTAGGGATGGATTCTATCCATTTGGTAAAATAATCAGTGGCAGTCAAAATCCACTTGTGTTGGCCACTTGAGGCTGGGTGGATCTCTCCAATGAATTTGAGACCCCATTGCTGAAAAGGTCTAGAAACCATTACAGGTTTCAAAGGAAAATATTTGAGCTTTTGTTTTCTAGGAAATGTTTGACACTTGGTGCAATCTCTAATCTTTGCACAAACATCGGTAAATAGACTGGGCTAGAAATACCTAGCTCTGAGGATCTTGTAAGTTACGGTCCTCCAAAAATGATGTCCTGCACATGCTCTGTCATGAAAATCAGTCATAGCTCTTTGGGATTCTTGTGAGTCTAGACACCTCAACAGGACTCCCAGAGGATCCTTCTAGTACAAAACCTAATCATTGATACAATATTTGATTGCTTTGATTTTCAAAGCCCTCACCTTGTTTTTGTCCAAACCATCAGGAGGCTTCAACTTTTGCAGGTAGTGTATGATGTCTTTATACCAACTGTATCCTGCTAAGTTGGGGCTGACATGATGGTCTTCACCACCAGAAGTATGTACACTCTTCCATGTGAGGGAGTGAGGAGGGGGGGTACCCCCTCTGTAGGGTCTGAGGGGGCTATCCCACCGACTGGGGAGTCTGGGGGCCAACGGACCCCTAGTGGGGGTTTGGGGGTGAATCCCCTGAAGGAAAAATTTCCTTGTAAATGTATATTGTAATTTCATTGTAAATCTGGACCATTCATTATAAGGTCGCAGATCTAACGATAGAGATTATGTTAGGGTTTTTTTCCCTAGAAGGAAACCCCTTTTTATGAGGGAAATGTATTGCACCTATGGTTGATGGCGAATATTGTATTCTAAGATAGGAGACTGTGAGAGAAAGAAGAGGAAGTTACAACGGGTTTGCTGTAGGTTGTATCCCTTCATATGATGGATAATAATAAAGGAAGGACCTGGAAATTTCTCTGGTGGACGTAGCCCACACTAGGTGAACCACGTAAATCTATGTCTCTATTGTATTTTGTATCTTCTGTGTTTTGTTTCTACATTTGTTTTATTTTATTGCTCCACGGTCCTATTTTTATAAGAAAGGATTGAAGTGGTGGAGACCCAATTGGAAGGAACTTATTTTCTCAGTTCTGAAACATTCCAACACGAAAGTTTGTAACATTTTCATTTCTGTTGATCACATATTAATAGAAATACTCTTTTGCCATTCAATTGATATCTTGAAAATATATTGAATTATTATTCCATGGGTGTATTGGTCATTTTTATTAATGGATTATTCTATCTAATGTGCTAACCTTTTATATTACCACCATATGCTTTCTTTACTTGTTTGTTGAGAAATTGTTGCAGGTATATAGCTTTGGGTCAAAGTGCTCAACGATGGACTTCATCGAACATCTGGACAAGGTAAGCCTCTTTCTTATATCACTCACATATTGGTTTATATAGCATGTTGTTTGGATAGAGTTGATTTCTACAGTCATTTTCATCTGTTGTGGTTTACACTAGCCATAGAGAGATTTTCCTCATAACAGAATTGGTGACCATACTAGGGATTAAATCTTCTTTCTTAGGGTTTGGAGTACTTTTCTCCTTAGATTGCTCTCATTTCTATTGTGTTTCTTTTCGCATTATTGCTTGATAGTGTCTGGTCATTCTAGGTCTGAGTTCTCATCCTTTATCCCTTGCCTAGCCTTGTTTTGAAGCATATACGCGCCTTTTTCCTTGAAAACTGCATACATATGCAGGTTGTCTCACTACAAGATGCGTATATACGCTTTGTTTGCCTGAACAGTCGCGTACATTAGTTTTCCTTGTTTGTTTGATGGTTATGGTGGTTTTTGGGTGGGATTTGATGTTTTTTGAGTCTTCTTAGGTCTCTATAGTTCCTTTTGAGTGCTTGTGGGATGATAGGAAACCCTCTTTTGGTTGAATTTCTGGGTGGAGTCTTTCTCATCATTTTTTTTATTTTTTATTGTCCTTGTACATTGGGCTGGGTGTTTTGCTGCTTGGTATCCTTCTTGAGTTATCTTTTTCTCTAAACAGTAGGGTTATATATCAAGTTACTTTTCAGTCCATGTATTTTAAGTTTTGTTATATTGAAAATACAAAAAAGTAGGCATTTTGCATTGCTTGGCATTTTTGTCTTTTGAAGTCCTTAACAATAGCTTTGTGCATATAGTGAAAGATTGCATTTTTACTTTTGAATTGCACAGTTGAATTTGAAAATTGCATTGGTTTTTAGAAGCATATCATTCATTGAAAGTTAAAGTTAGGACTTTGCATTATTTTCATATTTACTTTTCTTGCAGACTCATAACACCATGATTTTCACTACCATAACTTTTTGAGTAATCACAACCATTAAAATCAACGCTATAATTTAAAATTAACTAGTCACGATTTTACTTTCTAGGGTGCACAAACTAGCCTAGGATTTAGTTCCTTGGAATAGGATTTTGTGAGTAAACTTCTCCAAGGAAATTAAATCAACATATGTGTCTAAGTCAGGGAGTGGAGAAATCCATTGTATAATTGGTAAGATCAAGAGGCTCCTCTCACACCGTAGTTAATCATGACATCACACGAAGTTGGTTGAAGGGATATCCCCCCGATACCTTCCTAGCATCAGAGATATTTCTAGGGATCTATTTTTATATGGGGATGTTGATAGTGCCTTTACCTTCATTAGAGGCCGTGCTTTCAAGGTTTCAAGTTTTTCTACCATGCCCATATGGTGGAACCGACTTCCGACTGCTTGGATGTGCATCATTTATTCAATGGTTTATTAGTTGCTTGACTTAGGTGTTGTTAGCAATGAGAGTCACCCTCATATTGTGAAAGGATAATCCCAGTACCCATAAGAGTATTTGGTGGATGTTTTATTTATGAGTGGAGGTAAAATGGAAAAAAATCAGTACATAAATGATTCTAACGCAGAGACTAGAAAGACAATGCATAAGGAAGTGAGGGTCTCATTAAATCCAGTCAGTGATTTGAGTTTAAGGGAGAGAAGAAGGAAGACTTTGTGAGAAAGTGGACAAGTCTACCATGGGCATCAGGATTTCAAGCATCTTGGTGAAGAAAACCTTAGGCTCAAGAGTTCTCTTGAACTCAAGCTTCAGACACTGAAATATGTCAAAGAAATGCAGTCACAAAAACATAGTAATCAAACCTTCATCACAATGAAACTATGACAACTCGACTGGATCCTCCATGCCCGAGTACTGCAGTGTGAGGAGAAATAAGATAACAAGGAAGTTGACTAAAACTAGTCACGATACCACTGTAATCAAACCTACATTACAATAACATCAGAACCCTCGACTGGATCCTCCATGCCCGAGTGTTTTAGCACAGTTTTTACAAAGAGATGAAAAGAGGTTGACTTCTATCAATGCGAAAGACTCAAATTTGATAGACAACTAGAGAAAAACTCTGGTATCAAAATATTACAAAATAGGGAGCTCTTCTCAACCAATTGACGACCTTAACTAAATCTTGAATTAGTCTTTTTATACCTAGATCAGTCCACAACTACCAGGGTGTGACCTGGCTCTTACATTCAAAGCCTTTCATCTGCGATCTCTTATGTTAGGCTGAACATACATCCCTCTGTCAAACGCGAGATCAAATCAACATGGGTCTGCAAGAAAATATGTCCAGAGGGGTACCATGGGCTGATAGTTCAGTCTCCATGTTCGAGCCTTCCATGCCATCCATTCATGGAGTGAGCCAAGGTTTCAACCACCAATCCTTCTTTCCATTACATTTATTTTCTTGAGAACACCACAAGACTTAATGGTTAGGGGGAAAACACATGCTTATCTTGGATAGGATGTTATATAAACATGTGATTGCAGAGCCGCTCAAAGGTTGTTTAGATTCACACTACTTTTGAGCCCACAATTCACTACCTTCCACCATGTATTACTTTTTCCTTACAATGGTTTTAATTGCGGGACCGCTCAAGAAAATTATCGCCTGAGCATTTGTATCTCTGCAATGGAGCATGACCACTGATATTGTGATCTCAGATGAGGCCCTTTGATCAATGGCTCAGCTCTGGCACTTTTAGATCGATGGATTGAATCTACATCTTCTCAAATCGATGGTCGTGATTTAATTCACGATTCGGGCTTCGAAGTTTTCAATTTTCAAACCTTAGTTTCCCCAAATGATTCTATCCGAAGCTATAGATATGATGAAGCATGGCTTCCATAGATCAATGACCAAGATCATTTCAGGTCTCCAAACTTCAGAGAAATAAAATCTCAAACTTGGTCTTCCTCCATGTGCTTTTACCTGAAGCTAGGGATCTGATGACGCATGGCTCTTGCATATCAATGACTAAGATTTACTTTGTACTTCGAGTTTCAGAAGTTTCAAAAGTGAAACATGAAAAATTCCCCAAAGGAAAATCCCTGAAATGAATGATCTGCGACCGCGTGGCCTCTACATATCGATGGTCCAGATTCACTTTGGGCATTCGACACTTCGGAGATTTTGGCGCTTCGACACTTAGACACTTTGGACCTTCGTGAATTTTACGCACTTCTCACTTCAAATATTCCGNNNGTAATCTGAACTTCACATGAAATTTCTGTCATTAAAAACTAAACTTTGCTTGTTTGCTTGATTTGAGTCCATAACGGACCGCTTTGAGTGTTGTGCTTTGTGCTCATGGCTGCAACTTGTGTAAAAAAAGACTTGGGTGACTTTTTATGTACTGGGGAAAACGTACATAATAGATACTAAAATTAAGGAGGTGAGTGTTCATCCTCAGGGAAAAATAGAAAGGTTTCGAGCCAAAACTTCTTTCCGGTAAGACATCAAGAGAAACCAAGGATTTCGAACAAAAAGGGGAAAACAAAAATGACTTCAACAGTCGAAAGGGAAAAACTTCAAGATCTGGCCTGCGAAAAGGAGAGAGGCAGGGATGTGATAACATTTGGTTCCATAGCGGATGGCATGCTCCCTATGAGCTACCAAGAATGCGCAGCTCTAGTGCCTTAGATATTGGGTTATGGAGCCTCTTATTAAAAATGAAAATAAAAAATAAAAACAAAACAAGAGTGGTATTTACAATGGTGGAATGCCGGTCACAGCCTAAACAAAACATTTCTTAGAAAATGCCCATTTACAGGGCCACCCAAAACCTCGAAATCCTCCAAGTTTTGCAATTTATAAGTGTTATTTGGGAACACCTCAAAAATATTGAAGGGACCAATCCATAAGGCTTCAAATTTACCACGTTTTCCTTTTTCCTTCTTTGGTGCATCTTATTTGAGCACCAGATCCCCCGTCTGGAAATCCTCCTTGCTTATCTTTTTGTCAAAGGCTCACTTTATCTTCTGTTGATGATCTTGTGCTTTATCAAGTAGTTTCTCCCTGGTCTGTTTCACTTCTACCAGCTGCAATATCTTCCTGATCATATCATCAAGTTCCCCTTGATAGTGTTGGAAGAATTTTTCCACGGGAAAAAAAAGTTGAGTAGGAAAAATAGCCTCCACCCCATACACCAGTTGAAAAGGAGAAATACCCAGTGACCTTTTGGTTGTAACCCTCTCAGCCCATAATGAAAACTTCATCTTTGAATCCCAAGATTTCTTGTTGTCTTATAACAACTTATTGATGATATTTATGAGGATCTTGTTAGAATGCTCTACTAAACCATTTCCCTAAGGGTAGTAGGGAGTAGAACGAACGAGTGTGATCCCATACTGCTCACATAAATTAATTAATGGTTCAACTCTGAAAGAGGCATCATTGTTTGTAACAATCCTACTTGGACAACCAAATATGGACATGATGTCTTCGAGGAAATTTATGATTACCTTGTGGGAGGCACTCATTGTAGGGATCACTTCTATCCATTTTCTAAAATAATCAGTGGCAGTCAAAATCCACCTGTGCTGGATACTTGAGGATAGGGGGATCTCTCCAATGAAGTCAAGACCCCACTGCTGAAAAGGTCTAGAAACCATTACAAGTCTCAAAGGAAAATATTTGAGCTGTTGTTTTCCAGCAAAATTATGACACTTGGTGAAATCTATAATCTTTGCACAAACATCAGTAAACAGGATGGGCCAGAAATACCCAGTTCTTAGGATCTTGTAAGCTGTGGTCCTCCAAAAATGATGTCCCCCACATTAGCTATCATGAAAATCATTAATATCTATTTGGGATTCTTGTGAGTCTAGACACCTCAAAAGGACTACCATAGGATCCTTCCAGTACAAAACCTGATCAATGATACAATATTTGATTGCTTTGAGTTTCAAATCTCTTACCTTGTTTTTTTCCAAACCATCAGGAGGATTCAAATTTTGTAGGAAGTGTATGATGTCTCTATACCAGGTGCATCCTTCTAAGTTGGGGTTGACATGATGGTATTCACCAACAATCTCAGTTTTCTGATTTTTTGAGTCGATATTCATGAAATTTACCCCTATTGCCTTGCAATTCAATTCAACCAGTAACCTGGCTAAACCTTGGCCTCTCACCAATTTGGTGGGTTTTATTTCTAGGTAAAACTCCAGAATTTTGGTGATCCACTTTCTTATTTTTCCATCAATATCAGGTTGGATCAAAATCTCCTTTACTAATGTCGAGGGGACATATGCAATAATTTTTGAATGCAGAATATAGATCGTGAAAGCCTTGGGATATTTCACCAAAGCATAATCTTGCTTCTCCATAATATCATATCTTGTTTCTGCATCTCTCAGTGCTCTATTGAAAAAGGAAATAGGTTTCTCTAGCCCCTCTGTGTTTCTTTATAACAAAACAACAACAAGTGTATCAGATGAAGTGAAAGAAAATATCATAAATTCCTTAGAATAGTTAGGGATGATGAGCATAGGTGCTTCAATCAAAGCCTTCTTGATTTGGTCGAAAGAATTTTTGGACTCAGTAGTCCATTTCACTTAATTCCCCTTTCTGAGCATGGTTGTAATGTATTTAACCAACTCAACAAAATTAGAAATAAACCTCCTCAGAAATTAGATTTTACCCAAGAAAGATTGGACCTCTTTCTTGGATGTGGGAAAAGATAAGGACTGGATGGCCTCTACTCGGTTTGGATCAATCTTCACCCCTTCAACTAACACAATATGCCCCAACACTTTTCCTCTTGCATGGAGAATAAATAATTCTTAGGATTGAGAGAAATACCAAACCTTCTGCATTTCAGGAAAACCTTCTTTAGATGATGACAATACTCTTTATCAGACCTCGAGAATACTGTAATGTCATCTAGATAGATGAGTACAAATTTTTTCTTTTCCCCAATGAAGGCGATGTCCATGGCTTGTTGGAATGTTGCTCCTGCATTCATCAATCCAAAGGGAATTTTAACATACATGAACGTGCCCCAAGGAGTAGTGAAATTCGTCTTCTCTCTATCTTCAAGAAAGACAGAGACATGATTGTAACCAGAGAAGCCATCGACCATAGACATCCTGGACGAACTAGTCACTCTCTGCAAAATGTGCTCCATTTTCGGCAAGGGGTAAATATCGTTTTTGGAGATTCTGTTCAAATTTATGAAATCGACACACAACCGGATTTCCCCATTCTTCTTCCTCACAGGCACCAAATTAGCCACTCACTCTGAAAATCTCAAGGGGATGATAATGTGTGCATCTAGTAGCTTCTTCAATTCCTTTTCCATAATAAACAACAACATGGGTTTTATCTGTCTGAGCTTCTACTTGAAAGGTTTGTCGTCTTCTTTCAGAGAGATTTTATGTGCAATGATGTTGGTGTCATATGTTCTCAAATCCTCATATGTCCAGGAAAACACATCAGAGAACTCTTTCAAAAGTTTGATATATTCATCCCTTTTCTCCTTTGACAGACTGTTGGACAATTTGACACATTTGGGATCCTCTTTTGTTCATATATTGCATTCAGTCACATCATCCTCTTCAGTTGATCCTTCAGCCTTTACAACCACATCATTTATGACAAACAATCTCTCCAAAGGGACAAGCCCCTTTGGAATATGGTTACTAGGCAACTGAACAATATGATGCTTAGAAATTTTATCCATAATAACATCAACATGAGGGATTTCCTTGGAATCCTAATCCAGATCAATATGCATATTAGAAAATTCATCCATAGTCTCAATGAACTTTTTTATCTCAATATCATCTTCAAAGACCTTCCAATGATTGACATTGTTAGGAATAGAGGGTTTGTATTTTATCTCCACCTCATACATGAGTTTTGTGGGCAAAGGTACCTTGAAATTACTTGCAGAGACCACCAAGGAATCTGCCACAGATTTCTCCTATCTTGGAACAAGTGAGATATTAAAATCCAAGAAGAAACTATGAATCATATACCAGACTTCGTTTCTGTAAGCCCTTAACCTGGGATACTTATCATGATACCGCTTTTTGACTTGATGAAAAATCAACTCAACATCCCTAAACACTACTAGCTCCTCAATCTTCATGTCTTTGGCAGCTCTCAAACCTAATACAAGAGCCGCATATTCTGCCACGTTGTTTGTTGTTTCAAATTCCATCTTGCAAGACAAATATATGGTCTCTTGGGTGGGGGACATAAAAACTACTCCAACACGAAAACCTTCCCTAGAAGAGGCTCCATAAAAAAAAAATTCCAAGCAGAGGCATGGGGGGAGGATCTTCAAAAAATGTAATGGGATGCTTTCTTATTTTTATAGGTGGTTGAGGAGTATTAGTGAGATGTAATATGTTGGTTCCCAAATCAATATCAATTGAGAAAATGGGGTGGTTGATGGGATTTTCTTCATCACTAATAATGTAAACAAGTTGTGCTTCTCGATAAAGCCTTCTATTCTCCCCTCCAAACATAGAATGGTGGTATATGAAAGATCCATCTGCAAGGTTCCCCCCCAGTATTTTGATCCATTATCTAGACAAGATAATCTTAAACTTAGGGGGGACATTAGCTACCACTATATCCATGACCACACTCTTCATTGGCAATTGGAACAAGGAGACATCCAGGTCCTTAATAACACCTAGGCATTTAACCTTCCTGGAATCAAATGAATACAGGTCATGATAGGTTTTTGTAACCTCCAACCCAAGCTCATCCATGACAATTTTAGGCATAATATTGTGAGATGCTCCCAAATACATTAAGCAGTTGTGCAACACTTTTTCATGAATATTTAGTATGTATAAAAAGGAGGGGAGGAATCATCTCTATCCTCTACCAAAGGCCCTAATATGACATCTATATTTTCATCTTGGAGGTTGACTGAGTCTGTGGAATGAAATGAAGGCTCGGGCTGCAACACTTTCGAGAGGCACCTTTTGAAGCCCTCATGCTTGACCAACTCTGAAAGAGGTACAAGGATCCTAATCTTTTGAATCTCATGCTCAAAACTAAACAAGGAGGGAGGCTTCATAATCTCCTTCACTTCTGGGATAGGTCTTTTGACCACTCGGGGGGGGTCAATACCTCCCTTTCTTTACAGTTGCCCACATCTTTAGTAGGATTCTTTACTCTAGTGTCTTGATTGGAAATATCAAGCTTTCATTCTTTATTCTTTGACGTCATGCTATATCTATTTGGATTATTGTTGGTCTTTTCCTCCTTGCTCAGCTCATTTAGTTGGATATCCATGAGAGATTCCTCATATGCAGATTGGGTTGAATGAGGAAATGAGAAGGTGTCTCCAAGACAATGGATTTCAGGATCAACATCTTCTTCCTCTCCTTCCTCATCAGTAACAAGGCTATCTTGGAGAGTTTCTTGAATTTTTTTATCATCCCTATCCCTCATTCTTTGATCTCTTTGGATGATCCGAGGGGAATTATTTGGTCTTTTGAGGTTACCCCTATTATCAGCAATTGAGGGATTCCCATAGTTTTGCTTTCCTTCCAATTTCAACCTTTCCACCTCAGCAGAAAGTGATTTTACTAGCTTGGTCAATTCATCTACTTGAGGGTGGGAAACAGAGGAACCAGAGGTTGAAGCTTCACCCCTCCCTTTTCTTCTGTCTTTATTATCCTTGCTTAGTTTTTCAACTGCCAATATATTGGACTCTACTTCAAGGGACACATATTGCATATAAGACAAGGATGTAGCTCTTCTTTCTCTCAAGAAGAGGCAGAACTCAGGGTCGAAAGCACTAGAATAAGTAATTTTGGCAGAGGTTTATGTAGGCTTTATCTCAGTGGGAATTTTATTATACATTTTATTAAACATCTTTGAGGAGTCAGAAAAAGACTCCCCTTCTTCTTTATTAAGTGACCCAAACTATGTAATATAGTAAAGGAAATATTTTTTACTCCTCCCAATGTCTTAGGAATGCATCATCTAGGGATTCAATCCCATCAATAGATCCAGGATCCAAGCCCCTAAACCATTTCCTAGCCTCACCATCAAGGCTATGCACAAAAACTCTCATCCATACATCTTCATTCACAATGACATAATTATCTTCATAACTATAAAAGGTTGCAAGGTTCTCCTCTGCATTTATGTCTCCCTCACTCGTGAACTTGGGCAATTGTTTAAGGTAGCCACCATCTGGGACAACATTCAGAGGCTGAGGTAAAACAAGAGGGGTGTATCTAGCAGCCACTATGGAATCCATCCTGTTCCTAGGGGGATTAACACCTGCCATTGGGATGTGAAATGGAGGAGAAATAGGGGAATATGGAGCATGGATAGGTGAGACTGGAACTGTGTTTCTATGAGAAAGAGGGAACAACTGAGTGTTGGGGAAGAAATATATGGGGTTTAAGGGAACACAGGTTTCCCCTTCTTTGGATACAACAACCTTAATAGGAGGAGGAGTAGTAAATCTCGGAGTGGGAAAATATTCTAAGGTCTTGGGTCTAAACCACTTTACAATTTAAGGGGAAACAAGGGTGTCAAATATTTCTCCTTCTAAACCGAGACTAGGAGGGGAGAAATCAACAAGAAAACTCCCAAAATTTAAAATTCTGGGAACTCCAGCAAACGGTGAAATAAGAGAATCAGAAGCAGCTACTGGAGTTTTTAAATAAGGATCATGTAGATTACCAAAATCACATGATACAATAGTCACAATCCCTACTTGAGGGGTCTTTCCTTTTGTGATAATTTTATCTGGGTCAGCTTCAGGTGTTTCTAGAGGCAGTTGTGGAGTAGACCTCGTGTTTCTTCTTTTAGGAGCCACAAATGAAACAGTGGAGTCGCCAGGTGCAAGCTACAATATTCAAGTCACTGATATCTGATGCACCTTAAGAATTATAATTTTTTTTTGTTTCTTATCTAGGGAAATGTCTTCAATTCGTTCCCCAGCAATGACACCATGAATGTTAGCACTGAGAGTCACCCTCAGATTGGGAAAGGATAAACCCAATACAAAACTCAATACATAAATGATTATAACATAAATGATTGGAGGTCAAATGGACAAAACTCAATACATAAATGATTATAACACAGAGACTGGACAAGAAATGCACAGGGAAGTGAGGGTCTCATTAACATTAGTCAATGATTTGAGTTTAAGGGAGAGTAGAAGGAAGACTTGGTGAGAAAGTGGAAAAATCTTCCATGGGAATCAAGCTTTCAAGAAACTTGGTGAATAAAAACTTAGTCTCAAGAGTGATCTTGAAATCAAGCTTCAGACACTAAAATATGTCAAAGAAACGTAGTCACAACAACATAGTAATCAAACCTTCATCACAATGCAACTACGACAACTCAACTGGATCCTCCAGGCCTGAGTCCTTCAGAGTGAGGAGAAATAAGATAACAAGGGAGCTGACTAAAACTGGTCACGATACCATTGTAATCAAACCTACATTACAATAGCATCACAACACTCGACTAGATCCTCCATGCCCGAGTTTTTTAGCACATTTTTTTATAGAGAGATGAAAAGAGGTTGACTTCTATTAATGAGAAAGTCTCAAAATTGTTACATAACCAGAGGATAGGTTTGGTATCCAAATATTACAAAGTAGGGATCTTTGCTCAACCAATCGAAGACCTTAACTAAATCTTGACCCGATCTATTTATACTCAGATCAGTCCACAACTACCAGGGGTGTGACCTAGATCTTACATTCAAATCCTTTCGTCTGCGATCTCTTCTGTCAGACTGAACGTCCATCCCTCTGTTAGATGCAATCTTAGACCAGGATGGGTTTGTAGGAAAATCTGTCCACAGGGGTACCACAGGCTGACAGTTCAGTTTCCATGGTCGAAACTTCCATGTCATCCATTTATAGAGTGAGACAAGGTTTCAACCACCAATCCTTCCTTCCATTAACTGCCTTTTCTAGAGAACACCACGAGACTTAATGCTCATGGGGTGACCACATGCTGCTCTTGGATAGGATTTTATATAAACACTTGATTGTGGATACGCTTAAAGGTGGTTTGGATTCACACTACTTTTGATCCTGCAATTCACCACCTTCGGCCACATATTACTTTTGCCTTACCATGGTTTTAATTGTGGGACTGCTCAAGAAAATGATCTCCTGAGCATGTTTCATCCCCACAATGGAGCATGACCATTGATCTTGCGATATTGGATGAGGCCCTTTGATAAATGGCTTAGCTATGGTGCTTTTATATCGACGGATCAGATCTACTTCTTCTCAAATCAATGACCACGATTTGCTTCGCGATTCGGGCTTCAGAGCTTTCAATTTTCAAACGTCATTTTCCCCAAATGCTTCTATTTGAAGCTATAGATATGATGACATGTTGCTTCCATAGATCAATGGTTGAGATCCTTTTGGGTCTTTGGACATTGGAGAAATCAAAGCTCAAACCTTGGCTTCCTCCATGTGCTTTTACCTAGAGCTAGGGATCTGATGATGAGTGGCTCTTGCAGATCAACGACTAAGATTTACTTCGTACTTCGGGTTTTGTAAGTTTCAAAAGTGAAACATGAAAAATTTCCCAGAGGAAAATCCTTGAAATGAATGATCTGCAGCCGCATGGCCTCCACAGATCAATGGTCCAGATTCACTTCGGGCCTTCGGTACTTCGGAGATTTCGACACTTCAACACTTCGAACCTATGGGAATTTTACGCACTTCTCACTTCAAATATCCCAAAGCTAATTTTTTCGAAGCCATGTATCCACTGCAACCTAGGATGCTAATCTAAACTTCACATGGAAATCATGTCGTTGAAAACTGAACTTTGCATGTTTTCTTGATTCGAGTCCATAACGGAATGCTTTGAGTGTTGCGCTTTGTTCTCATGGTTGCGGCCTGTGTAAACAAAGACTTGGGAGACCTGTTATGGACTGGGGAAAACAAAGAGAATAGAGATTGAAAGAAATGAGGCAAGTGTTCATCCTCGGGGAAAAACAGAAAGGTTTTGAGCCAAAACTTCTGTCAGGTAAGACATCAAGGGAAACCAGGGATCTCGAACAAAAAGGGGCAAAAAAAAGCGACTTCAAAAGTCAAAAGGGAAAAACTTCAATATCTAGCCTACGAAAAGGAGAGAGGTAGGGAAAGGATACAGACTTAGGTATTCACAACAAACCCATACAACTCTTGACAACCCTATGTGATAACATTTGGCTCCACAAGGGATGGCAAACTCCCTGCGAGCTACCAAGAACGTGCAACTCTAGTTCCTTAGCTATTGGGTTATGGAGTCTCTTATTAAAAATGAAAGTAAAAAATAAAAACAAAATGGGAGTGGTATTTACAATAGTGGAACGCCGATTAGGCCCTAAAAAAACAATTCTTCAAAAATGCCCATTTATAGGGCCACCCAAAACCTTGGAATCCTCCAAGTTCTGCAATTTATAAGTGTTATTTGGGAATACCTCATAAATATTGAAGGGGCCAATCCATAAGGCTTCAAATTTACCATGTTTACCTTTTTCATTCTTGGGTGAATCCCATTTGAGCACCAGATCCCCCGACTGGAAATCCTCCTTGGTTGTCTTTTTGTCAAAGGCTCGATTTATCTTCTGTTGATGATCATGTGCTTTATCAAGCAATTGCTCCTTGGTCTACTACACTTCTACCAACTGCATTATCCTCCTGATCATATCATCAAGTTCCCCTTGATATTCCTAGAATAAATTTTCCATAGGCAAAGCAAGCTAAGCAGGAAAAATAGCCTCCACCCCATACACTAGTTGAAAAGGAGAAATACCCAACAAACGTTTGGTTGTAACCCTGTCATCCCATAATGCAAACTTCAACTGTGAATCTAAGACTTTATTGTTGTATTCTAAATACTTCTTGATGATATTTGTGAGGCTCTTGTTATAATAATATGCTAAACCATTTCCCTGAGGGTAGTAGGGAGTAGAACGGACTAGTGTGATCAGATACTGCTTGCATAAATTAATTAATGGTTCAACTCTCAGTGAGGCAACATTATCTGTAATGATCCTTTTGGAAAACCAAATATGGACATGATGTCTTTGAGGAAATTTATGATTACCTTGTGGGAGGCAATCCTTGTAGGGATGGCTTCTATCCATTTGGTAAAATAATCAGTGTCGGTCAAAATCCACCTGTGTTGGCCACTTGAGGCTGGGTGGATCTCTCCAATGAATTTGAGACCCCATTGTTGAAAAGGTCCAGAAACCATTACAGGTTTCAAAGGAAAATATTTGAGATTTTGTTTTCTAGCAAATGTTTGACACTTGGCGCAAGCTCTAATCTTTGCACAAACATCGGTAAATAGGCTGGGCTAGAAATACCTAGCTCTGAGGATATTGTAAGTTGCGGTCCTCCAAAAATGATGTCCCGCACATGCTCTATCATGAAAATCAGTCATAGCTCTTTGGGCTTATTGTGAGTCTAGACACCTCAATAGGACTCCCAGAGGATCCTTCTAGTAAAAAACCTAATCATTGATACAATATTTGATTGCTTTGAGTTTCAAAGTCCTCACCTTGTTTTTGTCCAAACCATCAAGAGGCTTTAACTTTTGCAGGAAGTGTATGATGTCTTTATACCAACTGTATCCTGCTAAGTTGGGGCTGACATGATGGTCTTCACCACCAGAAGTATGTACACTCTTCCACGTGAGGGAGTGTAGAGGGGGTGTACCCCCTCTGCAGGGTACGAGGGGGCTATCCTGCTGACTGGGGAGTCTGGGGGCAAACGAACCCCTAGTGGGGGTTTGGTGGCGAAGCCCCTGAAAGAAAAAATTTCCTTGTAAATGTATATTGTAATTTCATTGTAAATATGGACCGTTCATTATAAGGTAGCATATCTAACGATAGAGATTATGTTAGGGATTTTTTCCCTAGAAGGAAACCCCTTTTTATGAGGGAAATGTATTGCAGCTATGGTTGATGGCGAATATTGTATTCTAAGATAGGAGACTGTGAGAGAAAGAAGAGGAAGTTACAACAGGTTTGCTATAGGTTGTATCTCTTCATATGCTGGATAATAATAAAGGAAGGACCTGGCAATTTCTCTGGTGGACGTAGCCCACACTAGGTGAACCACGTAAATCTGTGTCTCTATTGTATTTTGTATCTTCTATGTTTTGTTTCTGCATTTGTTTTATTTTATTGCTCCACGGTCCTATTTTTATAATAGAGGATTGAAGTGGTGGAGACCCAACTGGAAGGAACTTATTTTCTTGGTTCTGAAATGTGCCAACACGAAAGTCTGTAACATTTTCATTTCTGTTGATCACATATTAATAGAAATACTCTTTTCCCGTTCAATTGATATCTTGAAAATATATTGAATTATTATTCCATGGGTGTATTTGTCATTTTTATTAATGGATTATTCTATCTAATGTGCTAACCTTTTATATTACCACCATATGCTTGCTCTACTTGTTTGTTGAGAACTTGTTGCAGGTATATAGCTTTGGGTCAAAGTGCTCAACGATGGACTTCATCGAACATCTAGACGAGGTAAGCCTCTTTCTTATATCACTTGCATATTGGTTTATATAGCATGTTGTTGGGATAGAGTTGATTTCTACAGTCATTTTCATCTGTTGTGGTTTACACTAGCCATAGAGAGATTCTCCTCGTAACAGAATTGGCGACCATACTAGGGATTAAATCTTCTTTCTTAGGGTTTGGAGTACTTTTCTCCTTAGATTGCTCTCATTTCTATTGTGTTTCTTTTCGCATTATTGCTTGACATTGTCTGGACATTCTAGGTCTGAGTTCTCATCCTTTCTCCCTTGCCTAGCCTTGTTTTGAAGCATATACGCGCCTTTTTCCTTGAAAACTGCGTACATATGCAGGTTGTCTCACTACAAGATGCGTATATACGCTTTGTTTGCCTGAACAGTCGCGTACATTAGTTTTCCTTGTTTGGTTGATGGTTATGGTGGTTTTTGGGTGGGATTTGATGTTTGTTGAGTCTCCTTATGTCTCTATAGTGCCTTTTGAGTGGTTGTGGGATGATAGGAAACCCTTTTTTGGTTGAATTTCTGGGTGGAGTCTTTCTCATCATTTTTTTATTTTTTATTGTCCTTGTATATTGGGCTGGGTGTTTTGCTGCTTGGTATCCTTCTTGAGTTATCTTTTTCTCTAAACAGTAGGGTTATATTTCAAGTTACTTTTTAGTCCATGCATTTTCAGTTTTGTTATATTGAAAATACAAAAAAATAGGCATTTTGCATTGCTTGGCATTTTTGTCTTTTGAAGTCCTTATCATTAGCTTAGTGCATATAGTGAAAGATTGCATTTTTACTTTTAAATTGCACAGTTGAATTTGAAATTGCATTGGTTTTTAGAAGCATATCATTCATTGAAAGTTAAAGTTAGGACTTTTCATTATTTTCATATTTACTTTTTTTGCACTCATAACACCATGATTTTCACTACCATAACTGTTTGAGTAATCACAACCATTAAAATCAATGCGATAATTTAAAATCAACTAGTCACGATTTTACTTTCTAGGGTGCACAAACTAGCCTACGATTTAGTTCCTTGGAATAGGATATTGTGAGTAAACTTCTCCAAGGAAATTAAATCAACATATGTGTCTAAGTCGGGGAGTGGAGAAATCCATTGTATAATTGGTAAGATCAAGAGGCTCCTCTCACACCGTAGTTAATCATGACCTCACGCGAAGTTGGTTGAAGGGATATTCCCCCGATACCTACCTAACATCAGAGATATTTCTAGGGATCTATTTTTATATGGGGATGTTGATAGTTCGTTTACCTTCGTTAGAGGCTGTGCTTTGAAGGTTTCAAGCCTTTCTACCATGCCCATATGGTGGACTTGACTTCCGACTGCTTGCATGTGCATGATTTATTCAGTGGTTTATTAGTTGCTTGACTTAGGTGTTGTTAGCAATGAGAGTCACTCTCATATTGTGAAAGGATAATCCCAGTACCCATCAGAGTATTTGGTGGATGTTTTATTTATGAGTGGAGGTAAAATGGAAAAAAATCAGTACATAAATGATTCTAACACAGAGACTAGAAAGACAATGCATAGGGAAGTGAGAGTCTCATTAAATCCAGTCAGTGATTTGAGTTTAATGGAGAGAAGAAGGAAGACTTGGTGAGAAAGTGGACAAGTCTACCATGGGCATCAGGATTTCAAGCATCTTGGTGAAGAAAACCTTAGGCTCAAGAGTGCTCTTGAACTCAAGCTTCAAACACTGAATTATGTCAAAGAAATGCAGTCACAACAACATAGTAATCAAACCTTCATCACAATGAAACTACGACAACTCGACTGGATCCTCCATGCCCGAGTCCTGCAGTGTGAGGAGAAATAAGATAACAAGGAAGTTGACTAAAACTGGTCACGATACCACTGTAATGAAACCTACATTACAACAACATCACAACCCTCAACTGGATCCTCCATGCCCGAGTGTTTTAGCACAGTTTTTACAGAGAGATGAAAAGAGGTTGACTTCTATTAATGCGAAAGACTCAAATTTGATAGACAATTAGAGAACAACTCTGGTATCAAAATATTACAAAATAGGGAGCTCTGCTCAAACAATTGACGACCTTAACTAAATCTTGAATTGGTCTTTTTATACTCAGATCAGTCCACAACTACCAGGGTGTGTCCTAGCTCTTACATTCAAAGCCTTTCATCTACGATCTCTTATGTTAGGCTGAACATACATCCCTCTGTCAAACGTGAGCTCAAATCAACATGGGTCTGCAAGAAAATATGTTCAGAGGGGTACCATGGGCTGACAGTTCAGTCTCCATGTTCGAGCCTTCCATGCCATCCATTTATGGAGTGAGCCAAGGTTTCAACCACCAATCCTTCCTTCCATTAAATTTATTTTCTCGAGAACACCACAAGACTTAATGCTTAGGGGGAAAACACATGCTTCTCTTGGATAGGATGTTATATAAACATGTGATTGCAGAGCCACTCAAAGTTTGTTTGGATTCACACTACTTTTGAGCCCACAATTCACTACCTTCCACCATGTATTACTTTTTCCTTACCATGGTTTTAATTGCGGGACCACTCAAGAAAATTATCGCCCGAGCATTTGCATCTCTGCAATGGAGCATGACCACTGATATTGTGATCTCATATGAGGCCCTTTGATCAATGGCTCAGCTCTGGCACTTTTATATCGATGGATTGAATCTACATATTCTCAAATCGACGGTCGTGATTTAATTCACGATTTGTGCTTCGAAGCTTTCAATTTTCAAACCTCAGTTTCCCCAAATGATCCTATCTGAAGCTATAGATATGATGAAGCATGGCTTCCATAGATAAATGACCAAGATCCTTTTAGGTCTCCAAACTTCAGAGAAATAAAATCTCAAACTTGGTCTTCCTCCATGTGCTTTTACCTGGAGCTAGGGATCTGATGACGCATGGCTCTTGCATATCAATGACTAAGATTTACTTTGTATTTCGAGTTTCAGAAGTTTCAAAAGTGTAACATGAAAAATTCCCCAAAGGAAAATCCCTGAAATGAATGATCTGCGACCACGTGGCCTCTACATATCGATGGTCCATATTCACTTTGGGCCTTCGGCACTTCGGAGATTTCAGCGCTTCGACACTTCGACACTTTGGACCTTCATGAATTTTACACACTTCTCACTTCAAATCTCTCGAAGTTCAGTTTTTCGAAGCCTTGGATCGGCTGCCACCTAGGCTTCTAATCTAAACTTTACATGGAATTTCTGTCATTGAAAACTAAACTTTGCTTGTTTGCTTGATTTGAGTCCATAACGGATCGCTTTGAGTGTTGCGCTTTGTGCTCATGGCTGCAACTTGTGTAAACAAAGACTTGGGTGACTTGTTATGTACTGGGGAAAACATACAGAATAGATACTAAAACAAAGGAGGTGATTGTTTGTCCTCAGGGAAAAATAGAAAGGTTTCGAGCCAAAACTTCTTTACGGTAAGACATCAAGAGAAACCAAGGAGCTCGAACAAAAAGGGGAAAACAAAAATGACTTCAACAGTCGAAAGGGAAAAACTTCAAGATCTTGCCTGCGAAAAGGAGAGAGGTAGGGAAAGGATACAAAATTAGGTATTCAAAAAAAACCCATATGAATCCTGACAACCCTATGTGATAACATTTGGTTCCACAGGGTATAGCATGCTCCCTACGAGCTACCAAGAATGTGCAGCTCTAGTGCCTTAGATATTGGGTTATGGAGCCTCTTATTAAAAATGAAAATAAAAAATAAAAACAAAACAAGAGTGGTATTTACAATGGTGGAATGCTGGTCACAGCCTAAACAAAACATTTCTTCAGAAAATGACCATTTACAGGGCCACACAAAACCTCGAAATCCTCCAAGTTCTGCAATTTATAAGTGTTATTTGGGAACACCTCAAAAATATTGAAGGGATCAATCCATAAGGCTTCAAATTTACCATGTTTTCCTTTTTCCTTCTTGGGTGAATCCTATTTGAGCACCAGATCCCCCATATGGAAATCCTCCTTTCTTATCTTTTTGTCAAAGGCTCACTTTATCTTCTGTTGATGATCTTGTGCTTTATCAAGTAGTTTCTCCCTGGTCTGTTTCACTTCTACCAGCTGCAATATCTTCTTGATCATATCATCAAGTTCCCCTTGATAGTGTTGGAAGAATTTTTACATGGGAAAAAAAAGTTAAGCAGGAAAAATAGCCTCCACCCCATACACTAGTTGAAAAGGAGAAATACCCAGTGACCTTTTGGTTGTAACCCCGTCAGCCCATAATGAAAACTTCATCTTTGAATCCCAGGATTTCTTTTTGTCTTATAACAACTTATTGATGATATTTATGAGGATATTGTTAGAATACTCTACTAAACCATTTCCCTGAGGGTAGTACGGAGTAGAACGGACTAGTGTGATCCCATACTGCTCACATAAATTAATTAATGGTTCAACTCTGAAAGAGGCATCATTGTTTGTAAAAATCCTACTTGGACAACCAAATATGGACATGATGTCTTCGAGGAAATTTATGATTACCTTGTGGGAGGCACTCATTGTAGGGATCACTTCTATCCATTTTCTAAAATAATCAGTGGCAGTCAAAATCCACCTGTGCTGGCCACTTGAGGCTAGGTGGATCTCTCCAATGAAGTCGAGACCCCACTGCTGAAAAGGTCCAGAAACCATTACAAGTTGCAAAGGAAAATATTTGAGCTGTTGTTTTCCACCAAAATTTTGACACTTGGTGAAATCTATAATCTTTGCACAAACATCAGTAAACAGGATGGGCCAGAAATACCCAGCTCTTAGGATCTTGTAAGATGTGGTCCTCCAAAAATGATGTCCCCCACATTAGCTATCATGAAAATCGGTAATATCTATTTGGGATTCTTGTGAGTCTAGACACCTCAAAAGGACTACCAGAGGTTCCTTCCAGTACAAAACCTGATCAATGATACAATATTTGATTGTTTTGAGTTTCAAATATCTTACGTTGTTTTTGTCCAAACCATCAGGAGGATTCAACTTTTGTAGGAAGTGTATGATGTCTTTATACCAGGTGCATCCTTCTAAGTTGGGGTTGACATGATGGTATTCACCAACAATCTCAATTTTCTGATTTTTTGAGTCGATATTCGTGAAATTTACCCCTATTGCCTTGCAATTCAATTCAACCAGTAACCTAGCTAAACCTTGGCCTTTCACCAATTTGGTGGGTTTTATTTCTAGGTAAAACTCCATAATTTTGGTGATCCACTTTCTTATTTTTCCATCAATATCAGGTTGGATCAAAATCTCCTTTACTAATGTCGAGGGGACATATGCAATAATTTTTGAATGCAGAATATAGATCGTGAAATCCTTGGGGGATTTCACCAAAGCATAATCTTGCTTCTCCATAATATCATATCTTGTTTCTGCATCTCTCAGTGGTCTACTGAAAAAGAAATAGGTTTTTCTAGCCCCTCTATGTTTCTTTATAACAAAACAACAAAAAGTGTATTATATGAAGCGAAAGAAAATATTAGAAATTCCTTATAATAGTCAGGGATGATGAGCATAGGTGCTTCAGTCAAAGCCTTCTTGATTTGGTCGAAAGAATTTCTGGACTCAGTAGTCCATTTCACTTAGTTCCCCTTTCTGAGCATGGTTGTAATTTATTTAACCAACTCAACAAAATTAGAAATGAACCTCCTCAGAAAGTTGATTTTACCCAAGAAAGACTGGACCTCTTTCTTGGATGTGGGAAAAGATAAGGACTGGATGTCCTCTACTCGATTTGGATCAATCTTCACCCCTTCAACTGACACAATATGTCCCAACACTTTTTCCTCTTGCATGGAGAATAAAGAATTCTTAGGATTGAGAGAAATACCAAACCTTCTGCATTTCAGGAAAACCTTCTTTAGATGATGACAATACTCTTTATCGGACCTCAAGAATACTATAATGTCATCTAGATAGATGAGTACAAATTTTTTCTTTTCCCCAATGAAGGCGATGTCCATGGCTTGTTGGAAGGTTGCTCCTGCATTGATCAATACAAAGGGCATTTTAACATACATGAACGTGCCCGAAGGAGTAGTGAAAGTCATCTTCTCTCTATCTTCAGGAAAGACAACGATCTGATTGTAACTGGAGAAGCCATCGACCATAGACATCCTGGATGAACCAGTCACTCTCTGCAAAATGTGCTCCATTTTCGGCAAGGGGTAATTATCATTTTTGGAGATTCTGTTCAAATTTATGAAATCGACACACAACCAGATTTCCCCATTCTTCTTCCTCACAGGCACCAAATTAGCCACCCACTCTGAAAATCTCAAGGGGATAATAATTTGTGCATCTAGTAGCTTCTTCAATTCCTTTTCCATAATCAACAACAACATGGGTTTTATCTATCTGAGCTTCTACTTGAAAGGTTTGGCATCTTCTTTCAGAGGGATTTTATGTGCAATGATGTTGGTGTCATATGTTCTCAAATCCTCATATGTCCAGGAAAACACATCAGAGAACTCTTTCAAAAGTTTGATATATTCATCCCTTTTCTCCTTTGACAGACTGTTGGAAAATTTGACACATTTGGGATCCTCTTTTGTTCCTATATTGCATTCAGTCACATCATCCTCTTCAGTTGATCCTTCAGCCTTTACAACAACATCATTTATGTGAAACAATCTCTCCAAAGGGACAAGCCCCTTTGGAATATGGTTACTAGGCAACTGAACAATATGATGCTTAGCAATTTTATCCATAATAACATAAACATGAGGGATTTCCTTGGAATCCTAATCCAGATCAATATGCATATTAGAAAATTCATCCATAGTCTCAATGAACTTTTTTATCTCAATATCATCTTCAAAGACCTTCCAATGATTGACATTGTTAGGAATAAAGGGTTTGTATTTTATCTCCACCTCATACATGAGTTTTGGGGGAAAAGGTACCTTGAAATTACTTGCTGAGACCACCAAGGAATCTTCCACAGATTTCTCCTCCCTTGGAACAAGTGAGATATTAAAATCCAAGAATAAACTATGAATCATATCCCAGACTACATTTTTGTAAGCCCTTAACCTGGGATACTTATCATGATACCTCTTTTTGACTTGATGAACAATCAACTCAACATCCCCAAACACTACTAGCTCCATAAAATTCATGTCTTTGGCAGCTCTCAAACCTAATACAAGAGCCTCATATTCTGCCACGTTGTTTGTTGTTTCAAATTCCATCTTGCAAGACAAATATATGGTCTCTTGGGTGGGGGACATAAAAACTACTCCAACACCAAAACCTTCACTAGAAGAGGCTCCATAAAAAAAAAAAATTCCAAGCAGAGGCATGGGGGGGAGGATCTTCACAAAATGTAATGGGATTCTTTCTTATTTTTATAGGTGGTTGAGGAGTATTAGTGAGATGTAATATGTTGGTTCCCAAATGAATATCAACTGAGAAAATGGGGTGGTTGATGGGATTTTCTTCATCACTAATAATGTAAGCAAGTTTTGCTTCTCGATAAAGCCTTCTATTCTCCCCTCCAAACATAGAATGATGGTATATGAAAGATCCATCTGCAAGGTTACCCCCCAGTCTTTTGATCCATGATCTAGACAAGAGAATCCCAAACTTAGGGGGGACATTAGCTACCATTATATCCATGACCACACTCTTCATTGGCAATTGGAACAAGGAGACATCCAGGTCCTTAATAACCCCGAGGCATTTCACCTTCCTAGAATCAAATGAATACAGGTCATGATAGGTTTTTGTAACCTCCAACCCAAGCTCATCCATGAAAATTTTAGGCATAATATTGTGAGATGCTCCCGAATACATTAAGCAGTTGTGCAACACTTTTTCATGAATATTTAGTATGTATAAAAAGGAGGGGAGGAATCATCTCTATCCTCTACCAAAGGCCCTAATATGACATCTATATTTCCATCTTGGAGGTTGACTGAGTCTATGGAATGAAACGAAGGCTCGGGCTGCAACACTTTAGAGAGGCACCTTCTGAAGCCCTCATGCTTGACCAACTTTGAAAGAGGTACAAGGATCCTAATCTTTTGAATCTCATGCTCAAAACTAAACAAGGAGGGAGGCTTCAAAATATCCTTCACTTCTGGGATAGGTCTTTTGATCACTCAGGGGGGGGAAGTACCTCCCATTCTTTACTATTCCCTGCCACATCTTTAGTAGGATTCTTTACTGTAGTGTCTTGATTGGAAATATCAAGATTTCATTCTTTATTCTTTGACCTCATGCTATATCTATTTGGATTATTGTTGGTCTTTTCCTCCTTGCTCAGCTCATTTAGTTGGCTATCCATGAGAGATTCCTCATATGTAGATTGGGTTAAATGAGGAAATGAGAAGGTGTCTCCAAGACAATGGATTTCAGGATCAACATATTCTTCCTCTCCTTCCTCATTAGTAACAAGGCTATTTTGGAGAGTTTCTTGAATTTTTTTATCATCCCTATCCCTCATTCTTTGATCTCTTTTGATGATCTGAGGGGAATTATTTGGTCTTTTGAAGTTACCCCTATTATCAACATTTGGGGGATTCCCATAGTTTTTCTTTCCTTTCCAATTTCAACCTTTCCACCTCAGCAGAAAGTGATTTTACTAGCTTGGTCAATTCATCTACTTGAGGGTGGGCAACAGAGGAACCAGATGTTGAAGATTCACCCCTCCCTTTTCTTCTGTCTTTATTAGCCTTGCTTAGTTTTTCAACTACCAATATATTGGACTCTACTTCAAGGGACACATATTGCATATAAGACAAGTATGTAGCTCTTCTTTCTCTCAACAATAGGCATAACTCAGGGTCGAAAGCACCAACATAAGTAATTTTGGCAGAGGTTTATGTAGGCTTAATCTCAGTGGGAATTTTATTATACATTTTATTAAACATCTTTGAGGAGTCAGAAAAAGACTCCCCTTCTTCGTTATTAAGTGACCCAAACTATGTAATATAGTAAAGGAAATATTTTTTACTCCTCCCAATGTCTTAGGAATGCATCATCTAGGGATTCAATCCCATCAATAGATCTAGGATCCAAGCCCCTAAACCATTTCCTAGCCTCACCATCAAGGCTATGAAAAAAAACTCTCATCCATACATCTTCATTCACAATGACATAATTATCTTCATAACTATAAAAGGTTGCAAGGTTCTCCTCTTCATTTATGTCTCCCTCACCCATGAACTTGGGCAACTGTTTAAAGTAGCCACCAGCTGGGAGAGCATTCAGAGGCTGTGGTAAAACAAGAGGGGCGTATCTAGCAGCCACTATGGAATCCATCATGTTCCTAGGGGGATTAGCACCTGCCATTGGGATGTGAACTGGAGGAAAAATAGGGGAATATGGAACTTGGATAGGTGAGAATGGAAATGTGTTTCTAGGAGAAAGAGGGAACAACTGAGTGTTGGGGAAGAAAGATATGGGGTTTAAGGGAACACATGTTTCCCCTTCTTTGGATACAACAACCTTAATAGGAGGAGGAGGAGTAAATCTCGGAGTGGGAAATTCTTCTAAGGTCCTGGGTCTAAACCACTTTAAAATTTAAGGGGAAACAGGGGTGTCAAATATTTCTCCTTCTAAACCGAGACTAGGAGGGGAGAAACCAACAGGAAAACTCTGAAAATTTAAAATTCTGGGAACTCCAGCAAACGGTGAAATAAGAGAATCATAAGCAGCTACTAGAGTTTTTAAATAAGGATCGTGTAAATTACCAAAATCACCTGATACAATAGTCACAATCCCTACTTGAGGGGTCTTTCCTTTTGTGATAATTTTATCTGGGTCAGCTTCAAGTGTTGCTAGAGGCAGCTATGGAGTAGACCTCATGTGTCTTCTTTAAGGAGACACAACTGAAACAATGGAGTCGCCAGGTGCAAGCTACAATATTCAAGTCACTGATATCTGATGCATCTTCAGAATCATAATTTTTTTGTCTTTCTTACATAGGGAAATGTCTTCAATTCGTTCCCCAGCATTAACACTATGAATGTTAGCATTGAGAGTCACCCTCGGATTGGGAAAGGATAAACCCAATAGCCATAAGAGTATTTGGTGGATGTTTTATTTAT
This sequence comes from Picea engelmannii, assembly GCA_009831015.1. Taxonomy (NCBI): domain Eukaryota; kingdom Viridiplantae; phylum Streptophyta; class Pinopsida; order Pinales; family Pinaceae; genus Picea; species Picea engelmannii. The sequence goes on from ML776990.1 coordinate 450,454, forward strand.
GAGTGGAGGTCAAATGGACAAAACTCAATACATAAATGATTATAACACAGAGACTGGACAAGAAATGCACAGGGAAGTGAGGGTATCATTAACATCAGTCAATGATTTGAGTTTAAGGGAGAGTGGAAGGAATACTTGGTGAGAAAGTGGAAAAATCTTCCATGGGCATCAAGCTTTCAAGCAACTTGATGAATAAAAACTTAGGCTCAAGAGTGATCTTGAACTCAAGCTTCGGACACTAAAATATGTCAAAGCAACGTAGTCACAACAACATAGTAATCGAACCTTCATCACAATGCAACTACGAAAACTCAACTGGATCCTCGATGCCTGAGTCCTTCAGAGTGAGGAGAAATAAGATAACAAGGGAGATGACTAAAACTGGTCACGATACTATTGTAATCAAACCTACATTACAATAGCATCACAACACTCGACTAGATCCTCCATGCTCGAGTGTTTTAGCACATTTTTTACAGAGAGATGAAAAGAGGTTGACTTCTATTAATGAGAAAGTCTCAAATTTGATACATAACCAGAGGATAGGTCTGGTATCCAAATATTACAAAATAGGGAGGTTTTCTCAACCAATTGAAGACCTTAACTAAATCTTGACCCGATCTATTTATACTCAGATCAGTCCACGACTACAAGGGGTGTGACCTAGATCTTACATTCAAATCCTTTCATCTGCGATCTCTTCTATCAGACTGAACATCCATCCCTCTGTCAGATGCAATCTCAGACCAGCATGGGTTTGTAGGAAAATCTGTCCATAGGGGTACCACAGGCTGACAGTTTAGTTTCCATGGTTGAACCTTCCATGTCATCCATTTATAGAGTGAGACAAGGTTTCAACCACCAATCCTTCCTTCCATTAACTTCCTTTTCTCGAGAAAACCACAAGACTTAATGCTCAGGGGGTGACCACATGCTGCTCTTGGATAGGATTTTATATAAACACTTGATTGTGGATACGCTTAAAGGTGGTTTGTATTCACACTACTTTTGATCCTGCAATTCACCACCTTCCGCCACATATTACTTTTGCCTTACCATGGTTTTAATTGTGGGAGCACTCAAGAAAATTATCTCCTGAGCATGTTTCATCCCCAAAATTGAGCATGACCATTGATATTGCGATATTGGATGAGGACCTTTGATAAATGGCTTAGATATGGCGCTTTTATATCGACAGATCAGATCTACTTCTTCTCAAATCAATGACCGCGATTTGCTTCGCGATTCGGGCTTCAGAGATTTCAATTTTCAAACCTCATTTTCCCCAAATGCTTCTATATGAAGCTATAGATCTGATGACATGTGGCTTCCATAGATCAATTGTTGAGATCCTTTTGGGTCTTTGGACATCGGAGAAATCAAATCTCAAACCTAGGCTTCCTCCATGTGCTTTTACCCGGAGCTAGGGATCTGATCATGCGTGGCTCTTGTAGATCAACGACTAAGATTTACTTCCTACTTCGGGTTTTGTAAGTTTCAAAAGTGAAACATGAAAAATTTCCCAGAGGAAAATCCCTGAAATGAATGATCTGTAGCCACATGGCCTCCACAGATCAATGGTCTAGATTCACTTTGGGCCTTCGGCACTTCGGAGATTTCAACACTTCGACACTTCAACACTTCGAACCTTTGGGAATTTTACGCACTTCTCACTTCAAATATCCCAAAGCTAATTTTTTCGAAGCCACGTATCCACTGCAACCTAGGATGCTAATCTAAACTTCACATGGAAATCATGTCGTTGAAAACTGAACTTTGCATGTTTTCTTGATTCGAGTCCATAACGGACTAGTTTGAGTGTTGCGCTTTGTTCTCATGTTTGCGGCCTGTGTAAAAAAAGACTTGGGAGACCTGTTGTGGACTGGGGAAAACAAAGAGAACAAAGACTGAAAGAAATGAGGCAAGTGTTCATCCTCGGGGAAAAACATAAAGGTTTTGAGCCAAAACTTCTGTCAGGTAAGATATCAAGGGAAACCAGGGATCTTGAACAAAAAGGGGCAAAAAAAAGCGACTTCAAAAGTCGAAAGGGAAAAACTTCAATATCTATCCTACGAAAAGGAGAGAGGTAGGGAAAGGATACATACTTAGGTATTCACAAAAATCCATATGACTCTTGGCAACCCTATCTGATAACATTTGGCTCCATAGGGGATGGCAAACTCCCTGCGAGCTGCCAAGAACGTGCAAATCTAGTGCCTTAGCTATTGGGTTATGGAGTCTCTTATTGAAAATGAAACTAAAAAAAAAAGAAAAAATGGGAGTGGTATTTACAATAGTGGAACACCAGTCAGGCCCTAAAAAAACAATTCTTCAAAAAATGCCCATTTACAGGGCCACCCAAAACCTTGGAATCCTCCAAGTTCTGCAATTTATAAGTTTTATTTGGGAATACCTCATAAATATTGAAGGGGCCAATCCATAAGGCTTAAAATTTACCATGTTTACCTTTTTCATGCTTTGGTGCATCCCATTTGAGCACCACATCCCCCAACTGGAAATCCTCCTTGCTTGTCTTTTTGTCAAAGGCTTGCTTTATCTTCTGTTGATGATCATGTGCTTTATCAAGCAATTTCTCCCTAGTCTGCTGCACTTCTACTAGCTGCAGTATCCTCCTGATCATATCATCAAGTTCCCCTTGATATTCCTAGAATAAATTTTCCACAAGCAAAGCAAGCTAAGCAGGAAAAATAGCCTCCACCCCATACACTAGTTGAAAAGGAGAAATACCCAACAAACTTTTGGTTGTAACCCTGTCATCCCATAATGCAAACTTCAACTTTGAATCTTAGTCTTTATTGTTGTATTCTAACAACTTCTTGATGATATTTGTGAGGCTCTTGTTATAATAATATGCTAAACCATTTTCCTGAGGGTAGTAGACAGTATAATGGACTAGTGTGATCACATACTGCTTGCATAAATTAATTAATGGTTCAACTCTCAGTGAGGCAACATTATCTGTAATGATCCTTCTTGTAAAACAAAATATGGACATGATGTCTTCGAGGAAATTTATGATTACCTTGTGGGAGGCACTCCTTGTAGGGATGGCTTCTATCCATTTGGTAAAATAATCAGTGGCAGTCAAAATCCACCTGTGTTGGCCACTTGAGGCTGGGCGGATCTCTCCAATGAATTTGAGACCCCATTGCTGAAAAGGTCCAGAAACCATTACAGGTTTCAATGGAAAATATTTGAGCTTTTGTTTTCTAGCAAATGTTTGACACTTGGTGCAAGCTCTAATCTTTGCATAAACATCGGTAAACAGGCTAGGCTAGGAATACCTAGCTCTGAGGATCTTGTAAGTTGCGGTCCTCCAAAACTGATGTCCCGCACATGCTCTGTCATGAAAATCAGTCATAGCTCTTTGGGATTCTTTTGAGTCTAGACACCTCAACAGGACTCCCATAGGATACTTCTAGTACAAAACCTAATCATTGATACAATATTTGATTGCTTTGAGTTTCAAATCCCTCACCTTGTTTTTGTCCAAACCATCAAGAGGCTTCAAATTTTGCAGGAAGTGTATGATGTGTTTATACCAGCTGTATCCTGCTAAGTTGGGGCTGACATGATGGTCTTCACCACCAGAAGTATGTACACTCTTCCATGTGAGGGAGTGCAGAGGGGGGGTACCCCCTCTGCAGGGTCCGAGGGGGCTATCCCGCCGACTGGGGAGTCTGGGGGCAAATGGACCCCTAGTGGGGGTTTGGGGGCGAAGCCCCTGAAGGAAAAACTTCCTTGTAAATGTATATTGTAATTTCATTGTAAATCTGGACCGTTCATTATAAGGTCGCAGATATAACGATAGATATTATGTTAGGTTTTTTTTCCCTAGAAGGCAACCCCTTTTTATGATGGAAATGTATTGTAGCTATGGTTGATGGCGAATATTGTATTCTAAGATAGGAGACTGTGAGAGAAAGAAGAGGAAGTTACAGCGGGTTTGTTGTAGGTTGTATCCCTTCATATGCTGGATAATAATAAAGGAAGGACCTGGCAATTTCTCTGGTGGACGTAGCCCACACTAGGTGAACCACGTAAATCTGCGTCTCTATTGTATTTTGTATCTTTTGTGTTTTGTTTCTGCATTTGTTTTATTTTATTTCTCCACGGTCCTATTTTTATAACAGAGGATTGAAGTGGTGGAGACCCAATTGGAAGGAACTTATTTTCTCGGTTCTGAAACGTGCCAACACGAAAGTCTTTAACATTTTCATTTCTGTTGATCACATATTAATAGAAATACTCTTTTCCCATTCAATTGATATCTTGAAAATATATTGAATTATTATTCCATGGGTGTATTTGTCATTTTTATTAATGGATTATTCTATCTAATGTGCTGACCTTTTATATTACCACCATATGCTTGCTTTACTTGTTTGTTGAGAACTTGTTGCAGGTATATAGCTTTGGGTCAAAGTGCTCAATGATGGACTTCATCGAGCATCTGGACGAGGTAAGCCTCTTTCTTATATCACTTTCCTATTGGTTTATATAGCATGTTGTTGGGATAGAGTTGATTTCTACAGTCATTTTCATCTGTTGTGGTTTACCCTAGCCATAGAGAGATTTTCCTTGTAACAGAATTGGCGACCATACTAGGGATTAAATCTTCTTTCATAGGGTTTGGAGTACTTTTCTCCTTAGATTGCTCTCATTTCTATTGTGTTTCTTTTCGCATTATTGCTTGACAGTGTCTGGTCATTCTAGGTCTGAGTTCTCATCCTTTCTCCCCTGCCTAGCCTTGTTTTGAAGCATATACATGCCTTTTTCCTTGACAACTGCGTACAAATGCAGGTTGTCTCACTACAAGATCCGTATATATGCTTTGTTTGCCTGAACAGTCGCGTACATTAGTTTTCCTTGTTTGTTTTATGGTTGTGGTGGTTTTTGGGTGGGATTTGATATTTGTTGAGTCTTCTTAGGTCTCTATAGTGCCTGTTGAGTGCTTGTGGGATGATAGGAAACCCTCTTTTGGTTGAATTTCTGGGCGAGGTCTTTCTCATCATTTTTTAATTTTTTATTGTCCTTGTATATTGGGCTGGGTGTTTTTCTGCTTGGTATCCTTCTTGAGTTATCTTTTTCTCTAAACAATAGGGTTATATATCAAGTTACTTTTCAGTCCATGAATTTTCAGTTTTGTTATATTGAAAATACAAAAAAATAAGCATTTTGCATTGCTTGGCATTTTTGTCTTTTGAAGTCCTTATCATTAGCTTAGTGCATATAGTGAAAGATTGCATTTTTACTTTTGAATTGCACAGTTGAATTTGAAAATTGCATTGGTTTTTAGAAGCATATCATTCATTGAAAGTTAAAGTTAGGACTTTGCATTATTTTCATATTTACTTTTCTTGCAGACTCATAACACCATGATTTTCACTACCATAACTTTTTGAGTAATCACAACCATTAAAATCAACGCTATAATTTAAAATTAACTAGTCATGATTTTACTTTCTAGGGTGCACAAACTAGCCTAGGATTTAGTTCCTTGGAATAGGATTTTGTGAGTAAACTTCTCCAAGGAAATTAAATCAACATATGTGTCTAAGTCGGGGAGTGGAGAAATCCATTGTATAATTGGTAAGATCAAGAGGCTCCTCTCACACCGTAGTTAATCATGACATCACGCGAAGTTGGTTGAAGGGATATCCCCCGATACCTTCCTAGCATCAGAGATATTTCTAGGGATCTATTTTTATATGGGGATGTTGATAGTGCCTTTACCTTCGTTAGAGGCTGTGCTTTCAAGGTTTCAAGCTTTTCTACCATGCCCATATGGTGGACTGGACTTCCGACTTCTTGCATGTGCATCATTTATTCAGTGGTTTATTAGTTGCTTGACTTAGGTGTTGTTAGCAATGAGAGTGACCCTCATATTTTGAAAGGATAATCCCAGTACCCATCAGAGTGTTTGGTGGATGTTTTATTTATGAGTGGAGGTAAAATGGAAAAAAATCAGTACATAAATGATTCTAACACAGAGACTAGAAAGACAATGCATAGGGAAGTGAGGGTCTCTTTAAATCCAGTCAGTGATTTGAGTTTAACGGAGAGAAGAAGGAAGACTTGGTGAGAAAGTGGACAAGTCTACCATGGGCATCAGGATTTAAAGCATCTTGGTGAAGAAAACCTTAGGCTCAAGAGTGCTCTTGAACTCAAGTTTCAAACACTATAATATGTCAAAGAAATGTAGTCACAACAACATAGGAATCAAACCTTCATCACAATGAAACTACGACAACTCGACTGGATCCTCCATGCCCGAGTCCTGCAGTGTGAGGAGAAATAAGATAACAAGGAAGTTGACTAAAACTGGTCACGATACCACTGTAATCAAACCTACATTACAATAACATCACAACCCCCGACTGGATCCTCCATGCCCGAGTGTTTTAGCATAGTTTTTACAGAGTGATGAAAAGAGGTTGACTTCTATTAATGCGAAAGACTCAAATTTGATAGACAACTAGAGAACAAATCTGGTATCAAAATATTACAAAATAGAGAGCTCTGCTCAACCAATTTATGACCTTAACTAAATCTTGAATTGGTCTTTTTATACTCATATCAGTCCACAACTACCAGGGTGTGACCTGGCTCTTACATTCAAAGCCTTTCATCTGCGATCTCTTATGTTAGGATGAACATACATCCCTCTGTCAAATGCGAGCTCAAATCAACATGGGTCTGGAAGAAAATATGTCCGGAGGGGTACCATGGGCTGACAGTTCAGTCTCCATGTTCAAGCCTTTCATGCCATCCATTTATGGAGTGAGCCAAGGTTTCAACCACCAATCCTTCCTACCATTAAATTTATTTTCTCGAGAACACCACAAGTCTTACTGCTTAGGGGGAAAACACATGCTTCTCTTGGATAGGATGTTATATAAACATGTGATTGCGGAGCCGCTCAAAGGTTGTTTCGATTCACACTACTTTTGAGCCCACAATTCACTACCTTCCACCATGTATTACTTTTTCCTTACCATGGTTCTAATTGCGGGACCGCTCAAGAAAATTATCACCCGAGCATTTGCATATCTGCAATGGAGCATGACCACTGATATTGTGATCTCATATGAGGCCCTTTGATCAATGGCTCATCTCTAGCACTTTTAGATCGATGGATTGAATATACATCTTCTCAAATCGACGGTCGTGATTTAATTTGCGATTCGGGCTTCGAAGATTTCAATTTTCAAACCTCAGTTTCCCCAAATGATTCTATCCGAAGATATAGATATGATGAAGCATGGATTCCATAGATCAATGACCAAGATCCTTTCAGGTCTCCAAACTTCAGAGAAATAAAATCTCAAACTTGTTCTTCCTCCATGTGCTTTTACCTAGAGCTAGGGATCTGATGACGCATGGCTCTTGCATATCAATGACTAAGATTTACTTTGTACTCGGAGTTTCGGAAGTTTCAAAAGTGAAACATGAAAAATTCCCCAAAGGAAAATCCCTGAAATGAATGATCTGTGACCGCGTGGCCTCTACATATCGATGGTCCAGATTCACTTTGGGCCTTCGGCACTTCGGAGATTTCGGCGCTTCGACACTTCGACACTTTGGACCTTCGTGAATTTTACGCACTTCTCACTTCAAATCTCCCGAAGTTCAGTTTTTTGAAGCCTTGAATCGACTACCACCTAGGCTGCTAATCTGAACTTCACATGGAATTTCTGTCATTGAAAACTAAACTTTGCTTGTTTGCTTGGTTTGAGTCCATAACAGACCGCTTTGAGTGTTGCACTTTGTGCTCATGGCTACAACTTGTGTAAACAAAGATTTGGGTGACTTTTTCTATACTGGGGAAAAAATACAGAATAGATACTAAAACAAAGGAGGTGAGTGTTTGTCCTCAGGGAAAAATAGAAAGGTTTTGAGCCAAAACTTCTTTCCGGTAAGACATCAAGAGAAACCAAGGAGCTCGAACAAAAAGGGGAAAAAAAAAATGACTTCAACAGTCGAAAGAGAAAAACTTCAAGATCTGGCCTGCGAAAAGCAGAGCGGCAGGGAAAGGACACAGACTTAGGTATTCACAAAAAACCCATATGAATCTTGACAACCCTATGTGATAACATTTGGGTCCACAGGGGATGGCATGCTCCCTACGAGCTACCAAGAATGCGCAACTCTAGTGCCTTAGATATTGGGTTATGGAGCCTCTTATTAAAAATGAAAATAAAAAATAAAAACAAAACAAGAGTGGTATTTACAATGGTGGAATGCCTATCACAGCCTAAACAAAACATTTTTTCAGAAAATGACCATTTACAGGGCCACCCAAAACCTCGAAATCCTCCAAGTTCTGCAATTTATAAGTGTTATTTGGGAACACCTCAAAAATATTGAAGGGACCAATCCATAAGGCTTCAAATTTACCATGTTTTCCTTTTTCCTTCTTGGGTGCATCCTATTTGAGCACCAGATCCCCCATGTGGAAATCCTCCTTGCTTATCTTTTTGTCAAAGGCTCACTTTATCTTTTGTTGATGATCTTGTGCTTTATCAAGTAGTTTCTCCCTGGTCTGTTTCACTTCTACTAGATGCAATATCTTCCTGATCATATCATCAAGTTCCCGTTGATAGTGTTGGAAGAATTTTTCCACGGGAAAAAAAAGTTGAGCAGGAAAAATAGCCTCCACCCCATACACCAGTTGAAAAGGAGAAATACCCAGTGACCTTTTTGTTGTAACCCTGTTAGCCCATAATGAAAAATTCATCTTTGAATCCCAGGATTTCTTGTTGTCTTATAACAACTTATTGATGATATTTATGAGGATCTTGTTAGAATACTCTACTAAACCATTTCCCTAAGGGTAGTAGGGAGTAGAATGGACAAGTATGATCCCATACTGCTCACATAAATTAATTAATGGTTCAACTCTGAAAGAGGCATCATTGTTTGTAACAATCCTGCTTGGACAACCAAATATGGACGTGATGTCTTCAAGGAAATTTATGATTACCTTGTGGGAGGCACTTATTGTAGGGATCACTTCTATCCATTTTCTAAAATAATTAGTGGCAGTTAAAATCCACCTGTGCTGGCCACTTGAGGCTAGGTGGATCTCTCCAATGAAGTCGAGACCCCACTGCTGAAAATCTCTAGAAACCATTACAAGTTTCAAAGGAAAATATTTGAGCTGTTGTTTTCCAGCAAAATTTTGACACTTGGTGAAATCTATAATCTTTGCACAAACATCAGTAAACAGGATGGGCCAGAAATACCCAGCTCTTAGGATCTTGTAAGTGGTGGTCCTCCAAAAATGATGTCCACCACATTAGCTATCATGAAAATCACTAAATATCTATTTGGGATTCTTGTGAGTATAGACACCTCAAAAGGACTACCAGAGGATCCTTCCAATACAAAACCTGATCAATGATACAATATTTGATTGCTTTGAGTTTCAAATCTCTTACCTTGTTTTTGTCCAAACCATCAGGAGGATTCAAATTTTGTAGGAAGTGTATGATGTCTTTATACCAAGTGCATCCTTCTAAGTTAGGGTTGACATGATGGTATTCACCAACAATCTCAGTTTTCTGATTTTTTGAGTCGATATTCGTGAAATTTACCCCTATTGCCTTGAAATTCAATTCAACCAGTAACCTGGCTAAACCTTGGCCTTTCACCAATTTGGTGGGTTTTATTTCCAGGTCAAACTCCAGAATTTTGGCAATCCACTTTCTTATTTTTCCATCAATATCAGGTTGGATCAAAATCTCCTTTACTAATGTCGAGGGGACATATGCAATAATTTTTGAATGCATAATATAGATCCTAGAAGCCTTGGGGGATTTCACCAAAGCATAATCTTGCTTCTCCATAATATCATATCTTGTTTCTGCATCTCTCAGTGCTCTACTGATAAAGGAAATAGGTTTCTCTAGCCCCTCTGTGTTTTTTTATAACAAAACAACAACAAGTGTATCATATGAAGAGAAAGAAAATATTAGAAATTCCTTAGAATAGTCAGGGATGATGAGCATAGGTGCTTCAGTCAAAGCCTTCTTGATTTGGTCGAAAGAATTTCTGGACTCAGTAGTCCATTTCACTTAGTTCCCCTTTCTGAGCATGGTTGTAATTTATTTAACCAACTAAAAAAATTAGAAATGAACCTCCTCAGAAAGTTGATTTTACCCAAGAAAGACTGGACCTCTTTCTTGGATGTGGGAAAAGATAAGGACTGGATGGCCTCTACTCGGTTTGGGTCAATCTTCTCCCCTTCAACTGACACAATATGTCCCAACACTTTTTCCTCTTGCATGGAGAATAAAGAATTCTTAGGATTGAGAGAAATACCAAACCTTCTGCATTTCAGGAAAACCTTCTTTAGATGATTTCAATACTCTTTATCAGACCTCGAGAATACTGTAATGTCATCTAGATAGATGAGTACAATTTTTTTCGTTTCCCCAATGAAGGCGATGTCCATGGCTTGTTGGAAGGTTGCTCCTGCATTCATCAATCCAAAGGGCATTTTAACATACATGAACGTGCCCCAAGGAGTAGTGAAAGTCGTCTTCTCTCTATCTTTAGGAAAGATAGAGATCTGATTGTAACCAGAGAAGCCATCGACCATAGACATCTTGGATGAACCAGTCACTCTCTGCAAAATGTGCTCCATTTTCGGCAAGGGGTAGTTATCGTTTTTGGAGATTCTGTTCAAATTTATGAAATTGACACACAACCGGATTTCCCCATTCTTCTTCCTCACAAGCACCAAATTAGCCACCCACTCTGAAAATATCAGGGGGATAATAATTTGTGCATCTAGTAGCTTCTTCAATTCCTTTTCCATAATCAACAACAACATGGGTTTTATTTGTCTGAGCTTCTACTTGAAAGGTTTGGCGTTGTTCGCATTCAAATGGTCACCAGGTGAGAAGATAGAGAGCGCTTGCATACCCTGTTGGGTCTAGCAGGGCATAACAGGTGTGGAGCAAAGGGTTAAAGAAAACAAAACTAACTACAATCTACTATTAACTGAAAACAAATAAAACTATGGAAATAAACAATCAAACATCAAATACAAGACACAAGGGTCACCAATGGTTTGAGGCTGGTGTATTAATGAAACCGGAGCACGTAGGAGGAAGAGACCAGAGGTTCCTTCTGCCCCCCAACGGAAGGCTCTTTGGGGCCCTCACACAATTCGCTTCCCTTACAAATGAAAAGAACTGCACTGAGCAGTGAAAGAACTCTCGGTGAATGCAGCTGATGGGTTGTTGTTAAAGGATGAACCCTTAACCATCTGGACAACATAACAGTGCTTAGAATTCCCTGCCAAAATAGTGTATCCTCGTGGCCTTTTATAGCAGCTCCTGGGCGGTCACGTAACCTTCTCGAAGTGTGAACAGGGGCCCGTTTAGGGTTTATTTATATCATTAATCCGCCGATTTTGCAGATCCAGCTCTGATTTGAGAGTCAAATCAACTTGGGAGCCGGTCCATAGGCGGTTGGGGGGCCGACCTATTCAATTAATGCGTCGTTTTAGCAGAGGCGTGGGTTATTGTGTTGATAGCCGTGCATCGAGCGCGTGCGCTAATAACACGATTTTGTCCTGTGCATGCGCGCGGGCACCAAACTGCTGTAAAGTGCCCTTCAATTTTTGGTTACTTTGTATAGTTTTTGGCCCTTCTGGAGTGCTTTGAAACTAATTCAGTGCCATGAATGACTTCATTGTTGTTTTGATGATGTGGAGTTCTTGTCGCCATGTGCAGACGAGATTTCAGTGATAATAGATGCCCCTTGATGGATGAGGTTAGGAACATATGTATAGCCGAAATCCATCAATGTTTCTTTTACTGAGAATGTTGTTGTAAGAGAAAGCAAGAGTGGGACCGTTTGGAGCGATCCGTTGGAGAAAAAAGGAACCGGTAGCTCGACCTTCTCAGAGACGTGCAAAAAAAATATACAACTGTGTACAAACGAGGCGGGCATGCCCCATGCTCGTGTGATGTAACTCTGAAAAAAGATGACGGAAGTGTTGGTGTAGACAACTGCAGTGCCCTCGGGGGTGGTAATGATAAAGGCAGAAGACAACTCTGCAAAGGAACATACTCTGAACAACAGGCAATGATCGCTGTAATAAGCAGCGACGATGATGTGGGCATTGATGGCCCTACCACGTTCAGAGGTCTTCGGCAAATGACAAAAATAACTGCAACAGTCGCAAAGTAAGACCCACCATAACATGAGAGAGTGTTGGCG
>ML776990.1:463304-475125 GCA_009831015.1 Picea engelmannii
GACGATGTCGGCAAGGGTAAATGATAAGTACTGCTCCAATCCAAGGGTGACATGGGTTGCGTGTGGCCAAAAGAAAGCAAGTCGCCAACGGTGATGACGAAGAATGTAATGACTGAAGGTAAAGGTGTTTGTACAATAAATAAATAATAAATAATAAATAATTTTGGGGAGAAATGTACAAATACAGAAACGGGTGCCCCAGTGTAAAATGCATGCCCCAGGGAGGGCATAATTGTCTTGAGAAACTGAGGAAGGGTGGGGGCTCCATTGGCGAGTTTCTGTATGAGGTAGGTGAAATGAAGATAGGTTCGCAGATGGGAAAACTGATGGTGGATGAAATGGTGGTTTCATGATCCTGCAGAGGTGCGGGTAAAAAAGAACATAACCATAAAGCGATGATTTGGGAGTCCATATGGGAAGCTAGAAAAATGAGGAGAAGAAGTATGTGGTTGATTCACAACATGATGTAAGACTACAAAGACTCCCATCCCTAAAGGGTAATGAAGATCAGCATGAGTGTCAATAGTGAAAAAAGGTGCTATGAATGAGACGACTCATGTGGGTAAGAAAGCGACTGGGTACCAGTACCGTAGATGTAAAATGGAGGTGTCAGTACGACAGAGCTGGAAAGGGGTGTCCTAAAGGACAAAATCAGAGGGTGTGACTGGAAATGTAAATGCAATGCAGTGAGAGAGACTACATGCCAGTGCTGAGTATATACCTGAAGGAATGATGCGAAGAGATGATGGATCAAGTACCTGCACACATAACAACCAAATACCCAAAGTGAACAATATCTGAAGATAATACCAAATATGAACATGTATTAGATAAATGTGACAATGCGCATGTGTACCTGGCCATGATATGAGAAAAAGGCACCCCGGGGGCTCAGGATGAAAAGTGGCCCAGGGATAGCCATGATGTAGGTGGCGGGATGCTGATTCCGTGGCTGAAGACGGTTCGAAAAACGGACGCCGTGGGCTCCCGGAATGGTGAGTGGAAGTTTGGGAAAAACCCTATATATAGCTGTAGGGTCCACATTGCCACCTCATTTGTACCTACTGCTACAGTGAGTTTCTGAGCAGATCCAAAGGAGATTGAGTGATTCTGAGAGCACGAGGCATCCGTTTCACGACGTGCAAGATTCAGGTTAGTGGTCTGAACATCCTGCATAGTAATAGGTTTCTAATTTTTGGGCAGGGTAGGTACGGGGGGTCGTACGAGAGTTTTAGGGGGTTTTTGGGTAGAGGGTGGGCCCACATGCACGGGCGACTCAGTGGAAGGCGCGCATGAGTGCGTGCCTGTACACTTCATACGCGCGCATGTGTGCATGTGAATAGGAATTTAAGGCGCGCCCTAGGGGCGTGCCTGTGAGGTGAACATGCACGCATGAGTGCGCGCCTGTAGGGCGAACAGGCGCGCTCACGAGTGCCCATGTGGGTATGACAGGCGCGACCTAGCGTGCACCTGTATTGTGAACAGGCGCGCTCGTGAGCGCGCCTATGGGAAAAATAGGTGCGCGCACATGCGCGCCTGTATAGTGAACAGGTGCGCATGAGTGCGCGCCTGTGGGTGGTAAAACCGCACCTTGAGGCATGGTTTTAGGATGAAAAATTAGCTTATTTGATGTCTTGGATGATTGCCTAAGCTAATATAGGACTCTGGGTTGTGTGCAGGTGGTGAGCAGTGACCATGGATGTGCGGTGGCGCGAGCGGGATTGGTCACAGCTATGAGAGGCGGTGGCTCGTGCGAGACCTATAGTTCGAGCGTCTTTAGTAGCCAGTGGGTTGTTAAAGTTTTTTGAGTGCCCTTTGATACGGGCCCAGGAGTATTTGCTCCAGTTTCTGATCGAGATGTGGAGTCCCGATCGACATTGCTTCCTCGTGCGAGGAGATCAGATCACCTTCACTGCGGTGGAGGACATTTATTTCTTGACTGGGCTCCCCTTCCGGGGAACACCGTTGCCGACAGATCCTGCACTGCCGAGAGATACGCATCTGCGGGATGTCGCCGGGCGATACTGCTCAGGCGAGGATTACATGATTGGGATGTCAGGGAAGATTAGTGGGATAGATGCTCTGCTTCATCGTTGTGTAGCAGTGATTATAGTTCGGGTGTATGGGTCCCGAGCGCCCCACCGAATTAGTGGTGGTGAGTTGTTCCTGATGGAGAGGGTGGTGGTGGGCCGTGAGCGGTTCGCCTGGGGATGACCCTACATGCGCAGATGATTGTGCAGCTGGACCATTGTCGGACTAGAGGTGCCGGGGAGTTTGCTTTTGGCTCCATCCTGGTGGCCTTTTTCTTGGAGAGGGTGCCGATGATGTGCCCGAGGGTGCTACTGGAGGCACCAGGGGTACAAGAGCCACGCTTGAGGTGGTGGTCACAGATTTTGGTTCGCCACGGTGGTGGCGAAGGCAGACACTATTTCAAGACGCAGGCGACGTAGATATGGCGGCAGATGCCGTAGGTTATACTCCAGTTCCCCTATGCTGGGGTGGACTTCCGGGGGGACTCGGATATCGTACTACCTCCTGGGGAGGTTTTTGACCACAGAGGTATGTTGTGTATTTGTGTGTTTTTATTTATGCTATGATTTTGATATACCAGTGCATATGTTTGATGTATAGACACTGATACCATCTGTTGTTGTTTGCATGTGCATATTTGGCACCTCGCGGGCGTGAGGTGGAGTTGTACAGAGCGCCAGCGTAGCAAGAGCAGGAGAGACCGCTCCATGGAGGGAGGCTTCTGAGGGATGAGGCTGTTGGGAAACCAGCAGGGCCCGAGAGACTGGTGCAGAGGCGCCACTTTGATGACCCTGGTGCGGGGCCATCTCATGCTCCTCCGGCGGCAGCCAGAGTAGATGATGATGATATTTGTTGTCATTTTGAGACGGTGTTTCGAGACGTGCCTGAGGGCATGTGGATCCGTATCCAGGATGAGGAGTTCCTGGAGCAGTGCATTGGGTTATCGCCACCATGGCGGTCGATCATGCGGTGAGCAGCTGTGTTGGCTGCGATGACGAGTGGACACCTGATGCCAGGGCAGGAGGGTCCTGCAGGTGCTCCACCACCGCCGCCTGGGGCAAGTCGGGGTGGGCCACCACCTCCTCCGGAGGGAGGGGCAGCTGCGAGTGCATTAGAGGCACCCTGATTGTATGATGTATTTTTGTATACCTTTTTGATAGGCTGGTGAGCCGATTTTTTGTACCGAGATGCGGCACGGGCCGGTGGGCTGATGTATTTTTTGTATGTAAAAATTCGGATGGCTGATGAGGCCTTGATATATATATGAGTATACACTTTTTTGAGATCCAAATGTCTTACATGTGTTTTTTGTTGATGTTGATGATGTTGGTTCTATCTACATGCTGTAACAGGATATATGTGATGTTTTATGTATGTGTAGTTTGATGTGATATATGCCAATCTAGCACCATGTTAGCTATGTTATCTGTTGTTTGATTCAATTCTCTTGGAATATGTGTAAATGTAATGGAATCAAAATGTCGAGATAATAATCTAACCTGCAGGTATTTGTGAAAGAGGCACAGATCGCGTACATAGTACACATTGTTGAGTTGGAGAACGACTAGTTGAGAGTCGAGGAAAACGCTAAGGTGACGAATATGATGATGTTGGGCGTCAGTCAAGAGGCCAATGACAACAGTGTATTCAGCTTGGTTATTGGTTGCTGGTCCTAAACAGATGCCGCTGGAATGTAGCATGTCATGTGAAGGGGTGTAGAGAGCCCAAGCAGCCGAAGCGAGATTTTGTGTCCAACGGCTGGCGCCGTCGGCGTAACCAATGTGGTAAGATGGTGGAGGAGTCATCTGTCAATAGCACAAAGGATAATTTAGATGAGAGGGTAGGGAAAAAAGATTAAAAACACTAAACAAGAAAAAGTAACCTAAAGTAGCATGACTACTTCTAAGCATAAAATTTCTTGAGGTATAACCCATTGACGGGTTCTTTGAGTGTGAGGCCTTCGGGGGAGGCCAGGATGTACGCGCCTTTTGTGAGGCAATGTTGGATGATGTAAGGGCCATGCCAAAGTGATTTGAATTTTCCGTGGCCAAAGGTATCATGAGCGATATCGTAGGCAAGGACAAGGTCGCCTTCGCAAAATGAGTGAAGGTTGACATGGCGGTCAAAGGTAGCTTTGGAATTTTTTTTAGCTGCCTTGTTGTTTTGTAATGAGGATCGATGATCTTCATCCAAAGACTCCAAGTTCAGCAAGCGCTGCTCCATTGGAGTAGTGTCAGGTAAAATCTTGATGGCGGTGCGAAGGGTGGGAATTTCGCACTCGATGGGAAGAGTTGCGTCGATCCCATGGACTAAATAGAATGGTGTGAATCCTATGGCGGTATTCACTGCCATTCGATAATCCCATAGCGTGGAGAATAACATATGGTGCCAATTGGTTTTATGTTTATTCACCGTGCGCTGTAACATGGTCTTGAGGACTTTGTTGACTACCTCGACCTGTCCGTTTGACTGAGGGTAGTATGGTGAGGCGAACTCGTGAGAAAAGCCTAACCGAGATGAGATTTCGACGAAAATCTCATTCTCGAAATGTTTCCCATGGTCAGAGATGAGTTGGAGTGGTACTCTGAACTAGGATATGACATGGTTGAAGAAAAAACGCGCTGCAGTGTCAGTGGTGTTGTTGAAGGTGGGGATAGCTTCGGCCCATTTGGTGAAGTAATCGACAACGACAACAATGTATTTATGACCATTGTTGGAAGGGGGATTACAAGTCATAAAGTCGATTCCCCATTTACAAAAGGGGCCTGCAGTGATGACCGGGTGAAGAAGAGCGAGGGGAGCGCGGGCTTTGTTGGCATAGAGCTGACATTGCTCACAGCGTTTCACGGCATGAATGCAATCATGAAACAAGGTAGGCCAAAAGTAACTGACCCGGATAATCTTTTGCACGGTGGAGATACCGGAAAGATGGCCCCCACATGCGCTGCTGTGGCAGTCGTTTAAGACTTTGTCAGCCTCGTCAATAGTCAGGCAGCGACGAAGAATGGTGTCGATGCCTCACCGATGAGGAGATAGTGGGGGGCCTGATGGCAAATGCGTCGACGATCATCTCATGATAAGTGATTCCCAAACTTTTGAGTTCATAGGTAGACGAGAAGGTCACCATACCAAGGATCATCAGAGGCAATGTAGAAGAGATGTTGATCGGGAAAGTCAGTATTGACGGGGGCACTGGGTGTATCAGAGGGAAGGGCCGTGACAAGTTCGGCGAGAACGAGGGCCTTCTTACTCTTTGGTGTTGAAAATTAGAGGTCGTACTCCTGAAGGATAACGATCCATCGAGAAAATTTGCCGTTAACTTGGCGACGACTGAGCAAATATTGCATAGGGTTGGAATCTGCAACAACCTTGGTGGTGCTAAGCAGAATGTAATGACGCAGTTTCTGAACTGCAAGGACAACTGCAAGAGCAAGTTTCTCTTCATGTTTGTACTTTAGGGGAGGCCCGGAGAGGTTCTTACTAACGTAGTAAATGACATGTTCACAATTGTCGTCGCCGAGCTGGACGAGGACGCCGGCTACTGATACCGCTGATGCTGATCCGTAGAGGATGTAGTTGCGACTGTATTCCGGTGCACTAATCAAAGGTGCGTTGGATAGTGTTGTTTTAAGATCATCAAACGATTGTTGGGCATAGTCGTCCCACTGAAAAGGGATGTCGTTACGTAGTAAGCGAAGGAAACCATGTGCGTGTATAGCGTAATCAGGAACAAAGCATCTAAGAAAGTTGGCTTTGCCTTGTAGACTCTGAAGTTGTCGTATACTCCGAGGAGGAGGAATTTCGGTGATGGCTTTGACTTTGAGGGGTCCACGGTGATACCACTTTGTGAAATGATAAAACCAAGGAGGCGCCCTGCGGTGACACAGAACACACACTTGAGGGGATTCAAGCGGATGTTGTACTGGCGGCATCATTGAAAGATGATTCGTAAATCATCAAGATGCTGGGTGTGTTTCTTAGATCGAGCTGTGAGGTCGTCTAAGTAGGCGAGGATGATTTCAGCCAGATCGTGAAATATGTATGTCATCGCTCGCTGAAAAGTTGCGCCGGCATTCTTTAAGACAAAAGGCATGACACGATATGCGAAATTACCCCACGGGGTAATGAATGCATTTTTATACTGATCGGATGAGTGGATTTGAATTTGGTTATAGCCAGAGAATCCATCCATAAAGGAGAGAGCCTCGTGGCCGGCGCAGTCGTCGATAACCTGATCAATGAAGGGTGTTAGAAAGTTGTCTTTGGGACATGCGTTATTGAGATCATGAAAGTCTATGCAGATGCGGATAGTGCCCTGTTTCTTGTCGACGGGTACAGGGTTGGAAACCCATGAAGTGTAAGTGATGGGGTAAATAAACCCGACTGTACGTAATTTGTCAATTTCGGCTTTGATAGCCGCGACCTTGGATGGATGTAGCAGTCGTTGTTTCTGGCGAACGGGTGTGATGTCAGGCCATGTGTCGATGCAATGCTCGATGATAGATGGATCGAGAACAAGCATCTCCGTGTATGACCAAGAAAAGATATCCCTGTATTCCTGGAAGAGGGCCTTGTATGTGGCAATTTCCTGAGGAGTGCAAGCAGCTCCGATGATGATTTCTTTGATGACACCACTTTTCATGGAAATGTCGATTTTGATGGTGGGGGAGATGTTGGCCATATTACCTTCTTCAAAAGTGTCAGGGGCGGGGATGGGATTTTTGAACCAATCAATAGTCCCAGATGGGATAAAATCTTTGGTTTCGACCGCGTACACGGGGTCTTGATTAGGAGGCATGAGCGCTTCCTGTGGGAGGAAGAGTGCACGATGATGTAGTGCGTCCCAAGGAAAGTCTGGGTTGTGTAGTTCTTCCAGTATTTCCTCATCGTTTTGGAAACAATGGGAGTATAAGGGATCATGATGAGTGATCTCAGTGCTAGTGTGATTGCCCCCTGCTGGAGTAGAAAGGGGAGGTATATAAGCAGAAGGTGAGGGTTCACTTGACATAAGCCACATGTTGAAGTGTTGAGGGGTACCGGTAGTGGTTGGATGGAGGGTCTCTGTATGAATAGGAGAGTTGGGAGGATTGCGGGGTAACTCCTCAGAGATGTCATTTAAGAACCATGGAGGTGTTGGGAGTGCCTCAGGCTCTAGAGAAATGACACGACGATCTTCGGGTGGTGAAGTAATGTCGATTATTGGCTCGGTGGGTTGGTGTCGCCGGGCCACTTGACGTTGCCTGTAGGCAAGGATTATAGGACATTGGTATGTAAAATGGGCTAGTGAATCGTAGAGAGAGCAAGGGCATCTCATAAGTTCATTAACTGAAGTAGTGACATAACGAATGTCAGTGATGTTTGAAGAGGACATTGCGGGGCATGGGTTGTTCTGGAAGTTCTGGCGTACAACCGCTAACGTCTGCCGAAAACGTGGTAGTGCTAGGCAATGGTGAGTGTAATGGCCATATTCTGAACATATAGAACATGCAAATTTAGTCTTCAATCCTTTACTACTAGAAGGGTTGGGGGTAGTGGTACTTGCAGTAGTGACGGGTGTTGGTGGAGTGGGATTGGGGGGAATTAAATTCCGTAATTCAGGTAGGGATGGGCAGTTGTTGGTTTGGTGGCCCTCTTTCTCACATAGTGTGCAAGGTGGTGGGATGCGTGGGGGACGGGGAGCGGTGGGATCCTTCGGCTTCTTCCTGCCCTTAGCTGTAGCCGGGGGGGTAGGGAGTATGGGGGTAGTGGGGGTGGTGGGGGTGAGGATAGGAATCGCCATGGGGAGACCTTCCTGTGGGCGGGGGACCATTTTAGGTGGATGTAAATACCACACTAGGATTTCTAACACCATATTGGGTAGTGTGAGTGTTGCAGCTACCTGAAAATATTCTACACCAGGTGGTGGGTAAAAGAAGGGAATTTGAGTGAGGGGTCAGGGAACTGTCTCCAAAATGGGACTAGGTCCCTAAGGGGGTGTGGATTCGTGGACTGTAGGGGTCAACAAATTTGCAGGAGGCTCCAGTGGGAGTGGTGCTGCGACTGTAGAGACGTCAGGACTGGTTGAAGCCTCCCAAGGAGGATGGGTATCCCCTGCGTGAGTTTTGTTAGATGTAACGATGCATACGTGATTAAGGGAAAGGAGTGGAGGTGCTCCATGATATGTCCCTAATAAGGATGGATCTTTGAAAATTCCAGGACCCATCTCTATGAGTGGATATACGTCTTGGTTGGTGTGGATGAGGGAAAGAATATTATTGACATTGGCAGAGGGGTTGGGCTCATAATTTGAGACTTGGTCGATGGTTACAATATTTCCGTTGTGGGGAAACATGATTGTCTGAAAGACGGAAGATGCGACTGCCTTCATAGCGTACATGTAGCTATGTCCGAACAAGATATTGTAATCGAGTGTGACGTCGATAACTTCGATATCAATGAGAATGGTTTTTCCTCCGAGTTCAACGGGGACATTTTGAAGGAGCCCTTTAGGAGAGGATGGTCGTCCATCATAAGCTCGTAATGTGATGGCAGATGGTGTTAGTTATGGAGAACCAAGTTTCTTCCATACTGTTTTGGACATGATGCATGTATATGCCCCTTCATCGATGATACACCGATGGACGGTGATGTTCCGTATTTTTACTGGTACTTGAATAACAACTGTGGTGGGAAGGCAGGGTTCACAACTATCAAGGTCAAAGGTGATGAGTCGAGTATCGGCAGGGTCGACTACCCCCAAGGCGGAAAGTAGTGATTTCTTTTGTGTAGGACAAGTCTGGAGGACTTCCAAGACTGACATGGTGGCCGAGGATTGCGCTAAGTCGTCTACCAAGCTATAATTGTGAGCTGCCCTAGCCTGAGGGTTGTGAACATTCCTGCGCAAAGGGATGCGAGGGATGTGTAATGGTGGTTCGGCGGGAGGGCGAGGGATTACTAACGGGGGTGTCGTTGGTGTAGGATTTGTCTCTGGAGAGACAGGTGTAGACTCAGCTGGATACTGACGATTCCGTGTTTGCAGAAGGATTTCTTCCTCACTGGTGAGGAGAATGGTATGCTCGGCTGGATTGTTGGGGTTGTGGTATTGTCCTACTTGAGGTGGGGGACGTTGTGCATCCTATTGGGTGTTTACCATGCCTTGATGTGGAATAATATTTTGCAGTACGGCGGGAGGGGGTTGTTGTACATACTGTTGTTGTGCCTGCTGCGGGGAAGGTTGTGCAGGGGTAGGGGGAAGATTCCTTAAGTCTTTCAACCTTTTGAAATCAGTGATCTAGGGGCAATGGTGGGTGTAATGACTGTACATGCCACAAAGAGCACAAGGGTGGATGGTTTTAACAGTATTCCTCCCTTGGCGTTTGTTGTTATTGCCCCCTTGGGGGTTTTGGTTCCCCTGGTTCTGGTTGCCCCCAGGGGGTTAGTGCTGTGGGGGATGGTTCCCTCCTTGACCAGGATTGTTGTTATTCCTATTCTTTCCTTTCTTCCTGTTATTGTTCGATGGATGAGTTGGTTTGGCTGTATTCATTTGTTCAAAATTATGGTATTGTTGAGCGGCGGAAGGTTGGACAAAATTTACCCCCGCATGCAGATGTGGGGGAGCCATGGGTTGTGGAGGACCAGGGAAGGGGAAGTATGGATTTTGTGGTGGTACTGATCCATAAGGTATGTAGGAACTCTTCGTGCTTTCACTAGTACTGTAAGCTGCTGTTGAGGGAGTACTACTACTGGTAGAAATAGGTGGATGTATGGGAGGTGCCGGTGGAGGTCCACTGATGGGTGGAGGTATAGCAACAGGGTACGACTGTTGATAAGTGGGTGGGGGGTAGTAAGGAGTGCCCCCATAAACCGTCGGGTATTGAGGTGTGCCATACATCGATGGTGGTTGGGGTTTTGGACCATGGTGTGTGGTGGCACCTATTAGTCCGTTTGTTGAATGAGACATCCCAGGTTTGTCTTGGCCAAATGGTGTAGGTTTGGGAAGATCAGGAAGCACTATGTATAAGTATCCTGATTGTGCATAAATGAGGTCATATTGTTGGGCCTTACTAATGGCTTCCTCTTTCGATTGAGGGAAGGTGGAAGCGACGTCTTTACCAAGTAGAGAGACAAGTGATCTAAGAAACCAGTCAAGGCACTGTTGTTTAGTGGTTTCTGCTTTGCACAAACTACGTCGCCTACGCCACTCATGAATGTGGTCAACGATGTGGGTGGCTGAGGTCTGTTTGAAGTTAGACAGTAGTTCTAGACCATTTTCATGGTGGATGGGTAATTGAAAAAAGGTCAAGAAGGCTTTAGCTAATGACTCAAAGGTCGTGTGGGACCCTGATCTTTCTTCGACATACCATTTAGCTAATGGGCCGGTAAGTGTGCGTTGAAATAACCATAGTCTGACAGAATCGTCCATGATGCTATTGGAAGAAAACCATAGATGAAAGGTCATAACATGGTTGGCAGGGTCATCCCCTGCCTTTCCTTCAAACTTTGGTATGTTTGACGGAAGTTTGGTTGGCATTGCAGGCCATGTGGCATCATGAAATATAGGATCATTTGTGAGTTTTGTGAGATCCGGTATGTTGAGAGAGGCCAAGTATGGCATCTGTAGTGGTGGGGGAGGGTTATCTCCAGCCATGTTGTGTTGTGAACCTGACCCTTGATGGGGACTAGGTGGGTTGGTTCTCCCTCCTTGAAAGGAAGGGGGTCCCCCACTTCCATGAAGAGGAGAGAGAGTGGATGGATGACTTTGGGAAGTTGAGGCAAGTAATGTAGAACCAAGCAAAGCTGATCCCAAAATGGTAGCACT
This sequence comes from Picea engelmannii, assembly GCA_009831015.1. Lineage (NCBI taxonomy): Eukaryota > Viridiplantae > Streptophyta > Pinopsida > Pinales > Pinaceae > Picea > Picea engelmannii. Next base: position 474,133 of record ML776990.1, read on the forward strand.
CATAGGAGTGTGTGGAGGAGGTACCTTTGAACGGGTACGACCAGATACTCCCCCTGAGATAGGAGGAAGGTTGAGTAAGCGTCGTGAATGACGGGGGTTCTGTGGTTCCCCTATGATGTCAGGCTAGTTGTGTGAATGTGTGCAACAAGTGGTGAGAGAAATGTAGAACCCAAAAAAGCCTTTGCATTGAATGTTTACACAATATATATATCCAAATCAAGCTGTAATAAGATGTGCATCATACATAACATGAGAAATAAATATATATATCTGGGTAAGAGGGTTTTGTCCATGTGGGGGAATCAAAAGAAAGCAAATGCTCATGTCCTAGAAGACGTAACATCCTTCCTCTCAAATAGCACTGGACCTTCCAATAGCTCTCAATAGTGGGGTCTGAAGTCACCGGAAGAGACACTAGTGAAGGATGAAGTAATTGGTTATAATGAGGGGTAGAGGGGGCAATATCCTGAAAGAGCTGGCGATACTTCCCAATAGCCACACAAAATCCAATCAAGGTGCAATTGCAGCCCATAATCGCCACCTAGGTAGATGTCCTACAGTTGGTCACTAGGTACCTCGGTCCAAGCGCGACATTTAGATTTTCAACCTAAGAAATGGGTCACGGGTTGGATCCCGTCCAAGAGGTGGGTGCCTCAAGGGGGGACGCACAGAACAACTGGACCTCGACCTTCAACCCTTCACGGGTATCTCCCTGCCTTATGGTGATTGGAACGCTGGACTTGGAGGATTTGAAGTTCCCTATTTGTCAACTTCTATGTTTGAAAGTGTGATAACTAGATAACGGGGGGTTATTTGGATGCCTACCCCCGAAATCCTACCTAGAATAAATTTTTCTTTTGGCACCTCCTGTGGAGGACAACTTAGTGAGTTGTTTAGAAAGATTTTAGATGAAATTGTTTTGTGAGGCTGGGGGTAAAAACCAACCTCGTTTGATTAAAAGTGGGAGTGGATAGTCTTATCAAGAAAAGATGG